>JAPKID020001618.1:0-14497 GCA_026931265.2 Tropidonophis doriae
ATGATTGGTAACTATTTATTTCCAAAGATTGGAAATCTTGGAAAGATTGGGGCATACATTAGCAAGACATTGGGAATGTGCTTATTTTTATTTATTGTTACATTTATTTCCCTCCATAATCTCAAAAGGCTTTGAGTGATTTACAAAGTATAGAGTAGAATAAGAATTATCACATCTATAGTTGAAAACATATATGACAGGGCTCTGCAAATAATTTGTTGGCAAGCCATGAAAGATTATTGGCTATACCAGACCAGGAAATCAACTCTAGAGGAAGGTTAATGATACTTTTACTGAGGCTGGCTATAATAACAAAATTTGGCAAGTCTGATTCACTCCAGTGAAATCTGCCTGAGTCACTTCCGAATGTTATCTCTTTGTGACATAAAAGTGCTGCAGATCCTTTTGCCTAGGATATAGTTCGTGCATATTTCCATCAAGGTTATCTATCTTTATAGGTCGAAACCACCACTTTAATTGTACCTGGAAACTCATTGATAACCATTTCAGGGCCTGCAGCACAGATATGATGTTCTCCTACTGGGAAAGTCTAATTGCCAATTCACTTTAAACCAACTGCTGGGTGGTCTTTAAGGGAAATATCATGTGGACCATACTGTCGTATTCTAGACTGGTGATGACAAGGGCATGAGTTACTGTAGAGAGGAACTCAAAGGGGAAGCATTTTGACAGATATGAACAGAAAACTGTCCTTTATAAATCCACTGTTAATGGGGGGAAATGCTGGACATACAAAAATGTGCTCTATATGGGGGCTGCCTTTGAAGATCACGCAGAAGCTACAATTTGTCCTTGATGTGGCAGCACACACAATGGTATATCCTCTAGGTTTACCCATGTAGCACTTCTGTTGTGTGAGCTACATTGGCTTCCAGTTTCCTTCCAGGTGCAATTACATGTGTTGGCTATTACTTTTAAAGCCCTTTCTGCATAGAACATTTATATGGCACTGTTTTTCCTTAAGGGCATTGATCCATCCTACCAGATTATATAGGATGGGCATGCATCTCTTAAAACATTTCCATCTTAAGAGAGCTAGGAAGTGTGCATTTTCCATGGCAGCTCCTGCCTTGTCCAACATCCTTCCCTCTGAAATTCAGCAGGCCTCTGCTTGCTAATTTATGTAATTCATTTTAGTTTGCTCTCTGTTAAAAGTTATCCTGAAGTGTAATATTGACTACAGTTAGCATTTGTTAAACTGTTTTAAAAGATAAAATAAGAAGTTATCCTGTTTTAAAAGATAAAATAAAATAAGACTGTTCTATCATAGAATCCGAAAAGTCTCTACTTCAGTGGCTCATCAATGAAATAGTTAGATGTCCTTAAACAAATCCATGAATAGTATAATCTAAAATATGGGAGCATCATTAACAGGGCAGCTTGAAGGTTTAGATGATATAAAATACTTGAGTTCCAAAGACAAGATGGTATGGTTGTTATTGATATTCTCAATGTGCTACTTCTTATCAAAAGTTTGTAAGATAATATTAATACAAATAATGATATATAATGTATTCATATTTATAAACATATATAAAACTTAGGCCTGGTTGTGTTTGTTATGACTCACTCTCCAACACTTAAGAACTCAGACAGCTAAGTGTTGTTTAGTTACACTGGTTTCAGTAATCCTTAAGCACCTTACACTTAATTGGGTTATGTAGAAGTAAGTATGGAGGAAATGTTTGGGATCCATAATCAGCTACTGGCTCCAGCAAATTTTATAAGGAAGCCTCTTATTGATTGCAGTTTGGCTTAGTTATATTCATTGTGTACAGCAAGTAACTAGCTCAATATTTTGCATAAGTTGAAGCATACCCGCACTTTTCTCACTCTTGTGCTGTCTAGATACATTGGGTTACAGTTGTTCTCTGTGTGTGTCTTGTAAGATGTAAAATTATAGAATTGTTTTCTATCTTGTTTTGCAATTGCATTTATCTTCTGAACAATCCTGTAAAGCAAATCACATTGTGAGCACCTGTAGTGGAATTTTGCCAAATGAATATTGATCTCTCATCTCTAATTCAGTCTGGAATTCAACCCGAACAATCTCATATAATAGAAAAGACAATGTTTTTAAAAACTGTGTCTCGTATTTCACGCCGCTTTACTGAATGCTGAAGTAAAGGCAAACTCTGTATGTTTATTTTGCTAAGTGCATAAACCACTTTTTGTCTAGAAGAGATTTGATGGTGGCGTGTTATAAAATGATACCTTCTGCATAATAGCAACAATGCCATGTGACATAGTGAAACATGTGTAATAGTGTTTCAACATAATGATAGGAAAGTTCAGTTGTTAAACTAGCAGTTTACACAGGTGTTCATGAAAAATTCACAGGCTGGAAATGCTAAAAGGAAAAGCTAATGAGAACCCTTCACCTATTTCATTTGTTTGTGTTCAGGAAATAAGATCAAGTCAGGGCACACTGAATGTGTCTTCTCTAATTAGGTCGAATATGATTCACTGGCTGATTGCAAGGTTGATGAGAGACTGTCATTAAATCATTCCACTACACAGAAGATTATTTGCCTGGTTTGGTATAATTCCAAACAGGTTATTTGGCATTTTAAGGAACCAATCATGTGTTCTTATTTCTTTGCAAGCAGGATCAGGGTCAGTACAATTATGTGAATACCAAATATTAACATTCTCAGGTATAAATCAAGCAGTAACTAAATTTCAGAAATACCTGGTGTCTGAGCAATACTGGAGGTATCTATTATTCCAACAACTGCATAACCCTGGGACATAGCAACTATCATAAATACGAATCATAGAATTTAGAACATAGAATAACAGATAACAAATAGATAATAACAATAATAATACTAATAATAGTAACAACAATAATAACAATAATAATAAGTTTATGTTCAGTTGCCTGAGTTTCATATTTAATGAAAAAAAGTTAATAATTAATAACCGTGATGGGATTCAAATAATTTAACAACCGGTTCTCTAACCTAATGATTTCTTCCAACAAACAGTTCACAAACTGCTCAGAAACTTAACAACCAAAGTGAAGCAAACTGGCTGAACCCCACCACTGGTAATAACCAGTAATAATAATAGCCAATTGCTAAGCGACCAACTTTTGATCACATGGTCATGGAGATGCTGCAACTGTCCTGTGAAAAACTTCATAAATCACTTTTTTCGGTGCCATTGTAATTTTGAACGGTCACTAAATGAGTGATTGTAAGTTGAGGACTACCTATATCAGTGGTGGGATTCAAAATTTGTTTACTACCAGTTCTGTGGGCGTGGCTTGGTGGGCACATCTTGGTGGGCCAATTTATTGTGTAATTTAAAATATGTTGGTATATAATTGGACAGAATTCAAAATTTAAAATAATGAAGTTTGATGGATCATACTTGAATTGAGAAAGGTACTCTTGGTTTTGCCAAAAGGTGGATTAAAATGTAGTTGGATTGTGGCTACAGCATCTATTCAAAAACCATGCTTATTTTGCATACTAAATTCATGTGCAAGATTATCATGTTTGAGGAAGAAAAATTATTCAATTTCCTTAGTGATCAGTTAAATTTTCACTGGCTTGATTTAGAATGACTTCAGCTAAATTATGACCGTTTTTAAGCTAATTCAAAATTATTCCTAATTAATACATTTTTAACTCATATTTATTTGCTAAATTTGTTTGCTACTTATCTAGCCATGATGAAGTCCCACGTGTTAGCAGAGCAGAAGTAAAATAGCAATAAAATAGAAGTCAATAAAGCATACAATGGAAACATAACAAAAGTACATCAATCTGATACGGCCAAAAAACCGTGGCATACCTCCTGAAATCCACTCCTGCACACAAGCCTAAAAAGGTTCACCATCGCTGTGGTAGTTTGGTTTTGTCTTAGCAGATGAAGCAAACGCCCAAAGCTGTAACTTATTCTCAAATTGTGATTCATCAAAGTGTAGCTCACTGTCACATGTTATCCAGCTCATGAGGAGGGTTTGCTTATTTTCCATAAAAGTCTGGACGTTACAAGAAAAAATTTACATGAAAAGTAATGTTGAATTAATTTTATGCATGTAGGAAATCATCAATTGTTCAACAAGATATATGGCATATGCATTTACTCTATGGGAGTACTGTTCGTTCCTTTTCTATTTCATGCATGTGTCTTTCACATTTTTCATATTCAATACATTTCTGTATATTTACCACCACCCCCCAAAAAAAATATTATAGATTTTATTTATTTTTCACAGATTTTGTATAAATAATTAAACCCAATGAGAAGTTGATTATGTATTTTCTGTGAAAGAAAAATAGCCTCTAATTGAGATTCTATTTGGTTAAAGCCTAGAAGAACCTGGATCTTTCTGCTTCTTTTAAAATGCTTTAAAAATCTTCTAAGTGGTTTGAAAATTGAATTGTTTTCTTTCATGGGAGAATGTTAAAGAAGTTGGCACTTGAGATTACAATTCATGAAAAACAGTGGGGAGTTGATTGACTTCAAAGCGGTAGAATTGCCCCATCAAAACCCAGAAAAAGTCCAAAATTAAATTCTGATGATGGGAAATGGAAATGTGTAAAAATGGGTCACTGAACTGTAAAAGTGAGATAGTAAGTCTCATATATTTTCCTTGTGACCCTTTTGCAGCGTAGAAAGGAAGACCATCTAGAGAATAATCAGTAAGATTTTCATTTCTCTATGTGTCCTGTTTTCATTTTTTATTTTTACTGTTATATGATTGTTTTCATTGCAGTCACTTGTTTTCTTGTTGCCAACATGGTTAATTAGTTTTCTTTGACCAAATATGTCGTTTCATTTAGCACCAACAACACTTGCAAGTATTTTTAGTTCATTTTTCCCCCTGCTGCATAGCCTGACATGTGAGTTGCATACTCGCCAGGTTATTATGCGATCATAAAATGAAATATGGATACTTCAAATGGAATGAATGTATAAAAGACAAATGGATCATGAAACTGCAAATAAATACGAGCCTTTGCCCTTTGCCCTATTTTATAAATAAAATATCTTGTTTTTTGTTAACAAAATGGAAGTTATAATTGAAATCTGCCTCAGTTGTCAGAATATGTTCATACTTTTCCCTCATGTGCTCTATCTTAAATGCCAGCAAGTGTCCAAAATTTCAGGAAATGCTCTTTCTCCTAACCGATCCTTCTAACTGTGGATACCAGAAAATGCGACTTCAATGTTTCAACATATGAATTGGCTTTTTCCTTCCCTATTATCCTTAAAGTTACAATTAGCTTTAGACAATAATATCACAGGCATATCTCAGTGTGACCAATTTGATACATAATTTTCATTTGTTTGTTTCTGTATTGTTGGTTGGTTTTTCCAAATGAATGGTTCTGCAATATGTTTAACAAAATGTTGCATTTATGAAAAACAATGTATTCCCACATGACTTTGAGCCAGTTTGAATCGGACATTAACTTTGCATTCATTTTGTTTTTTCCTTCTCCTCAGTTTATTTAAAAGGTTGGCAGTTTTGCTGCATTGCTTCCACAGAATTTTGGGAGTGGTGTATGTCTCACTAGGAGGATTTCCCATCTTCTCTTGTGCTCAGTTGATTTCTTTTATTTTTGTGTCTCTCATAGATGCTCAGTGTTCATTTCCGGCAGCTAAAGTATACAGTATCTTCCTCATCCTTTGCAATGAATTTTGGTCATTGTTTTTCCATGTTCTGTTTGCCTTTGGTCATATTGTCTGAAAAGCAGAATGGGAGGATGGACTTCACTTTAATATTGCTGTGGCATATCTTGATTTTTATACACACACACACACCCATCACTGTGGGAACATACTTTCCACACTCCTAATTTTCTTAGAGAATAAATTATTGAAGACAATAATTTCTATAAAAGTTCAGAATGTCCCAAATACTTTGAAATATAGATAACATTATGTATCCTACCTAGGGAACAGCTTCACATATTGTATTGAGTTATGCTACTTTGGTTCTGTATTTTATGATGTTACAGCATAAATATATGATAGCCATCTACCTATAGTATATGCTGTAGTGGTGCAGTGGTTAGAATGCAGTATTGCAGGCTAACACTGCTGACTGCCAGAAATTCAATTCTCACCAGCTCAAGGTTGACTCAGCCTTCCATCCTTCTGAAGTCAGTAAAATGAGAGCCCAGATTGTTGGGGGCAATATGCTGACTCTGTATACTGCTTAGTATATGCTGTGAAGCAGTATATAAGTTTAAGTGCTATTGTGATTGCTTTCCAAACATTTAGAATAGAAGATAGATTTTTGTTTATCATGCATAAACATTTACTTCCAATTTCTTATCATTAGCCTACCAAAATGTAGTAAAGAGGTTACTCTTCACCTAAGTGCTGGGATAGGGTGATATTGGAACCAGGTTTTTGTTTCTGTTGTCATTTGGTTTTACTATTGTTGTGAACTACCCAGAGTTGTGTCTTTTAAGATGAGTGGTTATATAAGTCTTTTAAAAGAATAAACAAACAAAAGAAATTAATCAAAAGCTTTTCCAATTCTTGCAAAAAGAAGAAAGCCATGGTTGCCACTTCCATCTGGTTTCCATCATTTTTTAAAATTGCTAAAGTATTGTAAAAAGACAGGTGCTTTTAGAATTAATAGTGGCAAAGAATTATGTATCAAGACTGTGGACGATTTGAAAATGGTATGGAAGAAATGCTTTGGATCAGGTATGAGCACACAAACTTTCTGCTATTCAATAAAGCATCAAGCTATGTCTTTTCAGACTACCAACAATAGCTTGGGCAGAAGCCTAAAAAAGACATGGCTATTTCAATAAGAAACAGGGAGGTACTAATTCACTTCTGAATAATTTTTGAAGCATGCAGCTTCCAATTCTGTAAGCTATATCTTTTGTGCTTTTAATTTAGAAAAAAATTATAACAGTGAAATGCAAAGAAATGAAACTAAGATTTAAGGGAAAGAAATACATGAAATGACAGGCAATGCAAAAATTTCCCTTTTTTAAAAATTAGATCACATATTGTATGAAGTATTTTTCTGTACAAAAATGGTAATTATGGCTTATTAACTATGCTTCTCTCATGGAACAATGAGTAAGATGAGTTCAAGAAACTATAAAAGGTTCCAGTATTAAAACAAAGCTGATGATATTATCTAACAAGTCTATAAATGGTCAAGATTGTGTAAATGTGTTAAACAGTCGCCATAATAACATTGTACCATTTGCATTTGTATCTAATTAATTCTTTTTATATTTGCTATAAATGGAGAAATATAACAGAATACAAACTTTGTTTACCACTCACTTTTCCTGTTGTTTTCATCTTGTGATCAAAAGGGGTAAAATTGCATGTTCTAATATAAAAGTATGACAATTGTAGTTGAAATTATCATGTATAGAAATTTGATTAAGGAGAAATGTCAGAAACTGTAAAACACACTTTCTCAAGTATTTCTCATAATAAATACTTATATAGCTAAGAGCAAAATATTTTGTTTCTATGATGTTTACATTTTTACTTTAAGCAATTTTTCTTTTGGGATACTAAACCAGATTACTAATAATTTCATATAGAATACATTTTGCTGTGTAGAAGATAAATGACTGTCAATGCAATCTCACAAACTTAATTGAAAGCAGACCTTGCCTTCACCAAAAACCAGTGGGGAATGTATCAGTGGCTGGATTCAAAATTCTGTGTGGGTGTGGCTTGGTGGGCGTGGGAGGGGAAGGCTACTGTAAAATTTCCATTCCCTCCATACTCTAGGGGAAGGTTACTGCAAAATCCCCATTTCCTTCCAATCAGTTGGGACTCAGAAGGCAGGGAATAGATGAGGGCGGGGCCAGTCAGTGGTGGTATTTACCAGTTCTCTGAACTACTCAAAATGTCCGCTACCGGTTCTCCAGAACTGGTCAGAACCTGCTGAATACCACCTCTGGAATACATGTTAGAATGGGTTGGAATTATCCCACAAATAATGAAGAGAACCTTTGAGGATGGGGCAGCAATCCTACTCTACTGTAGGTGGCTTCAGAATGCCAATGGGAATTCTACTAGCAGTAGTTCTATTTAAGTGTCAGGATGGGGTTTCTCCTAAAGCCTGCTACATCACTTTTCTAATTTAGTTCTGAATTGTATCCATACCAGCATAACGCTGGTTAATTAATTTCCTCCCATGTATTTTAACTGATTTTTTTTTAAGAACACCAGTGCAAAATTGTAATATTAAAAACAGTGGAGGAAAAAAAATTCCTACCCACCTCTCACATGGAACAGAGGTACTTTCTTTCTGCAAAATAAATCAGTATAAATGGAAATGTTGATTAGATCTACCCAATGCTAAAACAAAACTTGCTACTTATGGAATTCATTTTTATAATTTTATTTTTTTATTCCTATATTACCTTTATTATTTTTAAAAATAATACAAGGTGGTGAACATATCCAACACACCTTCCTCCTCCTATTTTTCTTCTGAGGTGAGTTGTGGGTTGAGAGAGTGTCATAGGCCCAAAGTCACCAAGGTAGCTTTCATGCCTAAAGCGGAACTTGAACTCAAGTCTCCTGCTTTTTAGTCTGGTGCCTTAATCACTAGACTATACTGACTCCTATTTGCTAGTTTTTAAAATTTTCTAGTGTTAAATGTATTTGATTGATTGATTGATTTAGTAATTCAATTCACAAAAAATGTCTCTGGGTGGCTTACAGTTGTTAATATTATATATACTTGTGTGAAAGTATGTGTATGGCACGTTCAGATTATTTATTAAAACCATGTTCCTTTAGTAGAGTTGGAAAATAAAATGTTAAAAAATAGCAGTAGCACTTAACGCTTATATACCAACCACTTCAGTGTTTGACCACCCTCTCTAAGCAGTTTACAGAGTCAGCATATTGCCCCCAACAATCTGGGTCCTTATGTTGCTGACCTCAGAAGGATGGAAGACAGAGTCAGCCTTGAGCCAGTGAGAATTGAGCTACTGGCAGTCTGCAGAATTAGCCTGCATTATTGCATTCTAACCACTGTGCCACCGTGACACCCTGTTGATTTTAGAGCTTATTTTATAAGCAATGACTACTATTTGGATTCTTCAAACCGAAACATAAAGCAGTGAAGAATTTAAAATAAACTATTCCGAGCCGTGTGTGTGTGTGTGTGTGTGTGTGTGTGTATGTGTGTGTGTAGGTATCATATTTATATGGGCACCCATCTCACAAAAACACAATTCAGGGTGGTGGACGACAGTGAATGATGCTTCACTAATGCAGTTATGTAAATGTTTTTATAATTTGCTCAGATGTACTTATTCAGATATTCTTCTTTCAAATTCTCCTTTTACTTTCTCTGTCGGCTGTCTTGATTTTTGCAGGACTATCCAAAAGGTTTTCAGTTATAGTTTGTATTATCTGTGGCATTTTTATAGGACTTCTCAGGGTTGCCGCCTTATGAGTATTCAGTATTCAGTAGCTAGCGCTTCTCTTTATCTTCTTAAGTACTTTTTATTTTAAAACAAAATAGTAATTACGTTAATCTAATTGTAAGAATATACTATGGGCATAACAGTACTCTAACACAGGGGTTCCCAACCTTTGCAACTTTAAGTCTGAAGGACTTAAGCTCCCAGAATTCTCCAGCCAGCTTTGCAAAGTTGCAAAGGTTGGGGACCCCTGCTCTAACAGATTCTTAGAGAAAATTTGGATGCAAATCTTTGACTGATGTAATGGTAAAATAATAGGATTCAGTACAGGTAGTCCTCAACTTGCAACCATTGGCTTAATGGATGTCCGAAATTACAACGGCAATGGAAAAGTTACTTATGAATATTTTTTAATACTTACAACCATCGCGGCATCTCCGGTGTTATCAAAATTTGGACACTTGGCAACTGGCATGAGTTTATGATGATTGCATGTAAACATTCTGGGAGAGTCTAGAATACAAATCGTTCATTTGGTTTTATGGGTTAGGTTTTAACGTTTTAGATTTGTACAGGGCTATTTAATTCAAATTTTAATTCTGTTTGTACTGTTGAGTTTTTAGTAGTTTTAATTTTTACCTGTACACCGCCCCTTTGGGGAGAGGGGGCGGTCTAGAAATACAATAAATAAATAAATAAAATAAATAAACATCTTGTCTGACCTTCTAACAAGCCAAGTTAGTAGGAAAAACAGATTCACTTAACAACAATGTTTCTAACGTAACAACTACGGCAAGAAAGTTCATAAAATGGGGCAAAATTCACTTAGCAACAGTCTTGCTAAGGAATGGAAATTTTGGGCTCAATTGTGGTTATAAGTCCAGGTCTTATCCATAGTTAGAACCAGGGTCAAGATAAAGTCTCATGCACACAGTTTGCTTTAACGGAACATCATTAAATAGAAGCTGTTTTATTTTTTATGCCAACCCAGAAAAATCCCTGTTAAACCCTAATCTGAATTTATCAAACTTTATGATCTCATAAAATGATTTGCCCAAACAAATATATAATTGTATGTTTAGCATGATAGTACTTCATGCTTCTCAGTTGCTTGGGTTTCATAGCATGCTAAATCAATGAAACAGAAACCAATACTAGTCTAGCCTAATTGGTTGCATGAATGTATGTTTTCCATAGTGGTGGAGCAGCATCTAGGGTTGACCCTCTTCCGCTCATTGGAGGACTGAGTCTGGGCAAAGTTTAAGCCCCGCCCCCATCACCAGGCATGCCCAGTTTCGACTCAGTCCCTCAATGAGGACGGCTGCATCTTGAGTCTTTCCAGTCCAGATTGCTACCACTTGGAAAAGGAAAATAAAGTTAAAAGGTTCCTTTGGCTGGAGGCTTTGGTGGACTGCGCTCTTGACTGCCCTGGGGAGCAGCGCACTTTGTGTCCACAGCCCCTAAGCCCTTGCAGGGCGGGTGGGCTTTTGACTGGCGATTATTGCGGGCCTGACAGATCAGCAGCGTCAGAGGAGCGCCCTTCCCAAGCACACGAGGCTCCAGCATGAGTACAGGCCAGGAAATCGCTCCGCCGCTCCCGGCTGGTTGAGCTGATTACCACGGTGGTTGGGGGCCCTTAAAAAGTTACCATCTGCCCCCTCCCCGCTGCGGAGTGACCCGGCGGGGCCTTCTTCAGCAGCGGCGGCTGCATATTCACTGCGGCCACCCTTTCATTGCCAGGGCAACGCGGCACCATTCTGCAGGCTTGCAGAGGCGCGATTGTGTGTGTGTGGGGCGGCAGGCACCAGGAAGGCAGCGAGAGAAGCACGCGAAGGCTCTGGGCGGTTAGAAAGAGCACGAGGAATGCCAAAAGAGCACGAAAGGGCTTGCATCTGCGCAGATCGCCTGCTTTAGTCCCTTTTCGTTTCGTAGCTGCTATGGAAGAGCCTTCAACCTCTGGGGCCTCTACTGGTGTGCTGGCCCATGCTGCGGAGCCCCACATAGCACCACTAAGGGAACCTCCTGGGGATTCGGGCCTTCAGCCGGTCCCTTCCACCTCCATAGTCAAAGGGAAGAGGAAGGCCCCAGCCAAGACTGGGAAATCCTCTCAGAAGCCTGCAAAGGCCGCAAAGCCTGCTGCTTCAAGCTTTGAAAAGAGGAAAGAGAAGGCCCTAGATCGTCTTCACAGTAAGGCTGGCAAAACGGTGTCTGCCCCGGCCTCTCCTCTTTCACGCCACTCACAGGCCCATTTGTCCTTGATGAATTCGCTGGCGCAGACCCAAGGAGGGGGGCTCCCCTTAACCCATTTTTCCCATCGATGTTTCAGTGATTTGGGGCCCGTATCAATGTTCACTGGCACCCGGGCCTTCTCAGGGTGAGCTCCTTCCCCCCACCATTCAAGGGTGGAAGTGCTACCTTCCACTTCCTCAGCCTTGCCTATGCCCTTGCCTCAGCCAGCATTGGGAACATCTAACATCCAGGACATCATTGCTGCGGCCATTTCTCAAGGAATTACAGCTGGCCTTCAGCACCAGGTGGCTGTGGCTCAGCCTGCTCCTGCTGCCATCTCAGTTCCCCCCCCAGCGGAACTGGCTGCACTTCCTGCAGAGAATCCAGAGGAGGAGGATGACTTCAACAGTTCATCCAGCACGGAGGAAGGCGAAATCAGGGAAGGGAGCCTCTCTGAGGACGAAGGAAGGCCACCCGAGAAGAAGACTTCTTCGGGCCTGTTTCCTTCGGTTCTCTTTCCTTCCTTGCTGTACAAGGCCAAGACGGCTTCGAAGTTCGCCCCGGCCGCTGCCTCCACAGCTTCTGCTCTGCGCTGCGTCCTGTGCTGGTTTCGGCTGAGACTCTCTTTGAGGATGACATCTTGCCCTCTGAAACCATCCCGATGCCCAAGATCTTCGTGGACCTGGTCCAGCGCCAATGGGCAATGCCGACTTCTGGGCCGGGGCCTTTGGCTACAGATAAGAAGTTCTTCAATGTGGCCAACGAGATGGCTCAGTTTCTGTCAATCCCTACCGTGGATGCACCGGTCATCTCCCTCTACACTTCAGCAAATATGCCTGGGGCCCCTGAGGACATCCTGAAGCCTGAGGAGAAGAAAGCTGACCTCACGCTTCAACGTGGTCATCAGGCTGCAGCGTGGGCAATCCGGGCCACCACGATGGCTTCCTTCTTTACCCGCCCTTGCCTTCTCTGGCTTCAGGATTTGCAGCAGCGTACACCGATTGACGATTTCAGAGCTCATCAGGAAATCGCCAAGCTGATGGCTGCGGTCCAATTCATCTCTGATGTCACCTTGGCCTCCGCCAGATTTGCTTCCAGGGCCATGGCTTCTTCTGTGGCATCGCGGCGGCTTTTGTGGCTTAGGCAATGGCAGGTGAATGCACGCCATAAATGGTGTTTGGGCTGATTATAGCTCCCAGGGGTTCAGACACCAGGGAGGTTACTTCCCCAGGAATAGGGGTCAGTCAGATCATTTTCAGAAGGGCAAGCAGTCCAAACGTTCCTTTCGGGGGGGAGGAAACCGTTCCTACCGCTGGAATTAGTCCTCCGGCTGTCCTGCATCCTATTGGGGGCAGGTTAGCTCAGTTCTCAGCCCAATGGGATAGGACCACTTCCGATGTTTGGGTTAGGTCCACTGTTAGACACGGTTTGTTGTTAGAGTTTTTCTCACCTCCCCCACTCTGTTTTCGAGCTTGCCTGGTTTCTTCCAACCCGGCATGTCGCCGCCTCATGCAGGAGGCTATTCAACATTTGCTTGAGGTCCAGGCTATAGAACCTGTGCCTTTCAACCAACAGGGCCAGGGGTTCTACACCATCGTTTTTGTGATTCCCAAAGCCTCAGGGTGTTGGATTTAAAGAAATTAACCATTTTGGATTTAAAGAAATTAAACAGGTTTATTCGTTACAAGTGATTCAAGATGCATTCTTTGCAATCCATTTGGGGGGGGGGATTCGTCATGGGGACTTCCTCACCTACATTGATCTGACGGAGGCCTACCTTCACATTCCCATCGCGCCCCAGCATAGGCAGTTCCTCCATTTCTCCTACCTGGGGCACCATTTTCAATATACCGCCCTGCTCTTTGGGCTCTCCTCTGTGCCCAGGGTGCTGGCGGCTCTGTTGGCCAGTTTGCGGGAGGTTCCCATCAGACTGAACGCTTGTTTAGATGACATTCTCGTTCAGTCTTCTACACCTGACAGGGCACGCAGAGATCTAGCTTCCACTATAAAGGCGTTACAGGCCCATGGGTTCCCCATTAACGTTCCAAAGAGCCATTTCCATCTGACTACCAAATTGGTGCATCTTGGGGCTTTGATCGATACGGTGGAGGGCAGGGTGTTCCTCTCTTAGGAACGCAGGGATTCCCTTCAGTCCCTAGTTCAGCAGGTGTCCGGGGACTCCAGACCTTCTTTAGCTTCCCTTTCTAAGCTTCTGGGAATTATGGTTTCCTGCATTGGAAATGTGCCTTGGTCCCGTTACATTCCAGGGATCTCCAATGGTTTATCTTGCCGCTTCAGAAGCAGCTCTTGAGCTGCTCCCTGGCCAGGGTGCACATTCCCCCAAAGGTTTCCTGTTCCCTCCACTGGTGGAGGTCTCAAGCAATCACCCAGGGTCAGCTGTTCCAGGAGCAGGAAGTGCTGACTGTCACCACAGATGCCAGCCTGTTTGGTTGGGGGGGGGCACTGTCAGGGACAGATGGCACAAGGCTGGTGGGACTCTTCGGACTTGACTCACAGCATAAATTGGCTGGAGCTGCGGGCGATCCACCTGGCCCTCCGCCACTTTCTCCCTTTACTTTACTTTACTTTATTTCTTACTTGTATCCTGCACCCATCTCCCCAAAGGGACTCAGGGCGGCGCACAGGGAAATTTAAAATAAATACAATAAAATATCATACAATACCCAATTAAAATCAATTAAACAACTCTCCCCCTGCACTAAAACCAGTGTTAAAATCCTAAATTAAAATCGAACACTAAAAAGGAAGGGCACCGAGTCAGATCATGCCAGGCCGGCTAGATGGAAAAAATGTGTCTTCAGCCGCTGGCGGAACAGGCGGAGGTCTGTGAT
>JAPKID020001619.1:0-14496 GCA_026931265.2 Tropidonophis doriae
TTTAATTCTTCCCTGTACGCCGCCCCAAGTCCCTACGGGGAGATGGGAGCGGGTTATAAATAAAATTGTGAATTGTGTGTGTGTGTGAATATTGTGTATATGGAAACAGAGATTTCCATCTACTCCCCACCTGGAAGATTCAACTGCTGTTTTAAGAAGTGTTTGTGGAAAATGTAACAATATCCAAATGACTATATGTGTGCGTATATGACAGAGTCATGTCTACTTATCTTCAAGGTCAACATTATGCCAGCTGACAGAAGACCAACAGACTGAGTTTAAGCATCACACTACTCTTGATCATTATGCTTAATCATTATTTACTGATTAAACCAGTACTTGCTGGATTCACACAGCATGCCAAACTATAAAACATGGTTCATAAACCACAGTGGCCGCAAGCCACAAATTACACTATGGATCAGCAGAATATATGAGCCCAGACGTAGCTTCCTCATGAACATTCACTATTCAATATACACCTGAATGGCAGACTGGTTCAGACTGAAAACTGTGGTGAGATTAAGACAAAAGGAAACGAAAGGCCAAGACAAAAATATTGCTTTAATTTAAAATTACAGGTAATATATACAAAGTGTTATGGCTTGGGTTGCTGTATCAATCTAGCAATTCTAGTTTATATAGTATTCTTGATTGTGAAGGCAAGTAGGAGGCCTCTATAATTAGAATTATATAGTGAACAGTGTGACTTCCCATGTATTTAACCATGTTTCCTTTTACCAGATGGAACAGAAAAATTGATAGCATTTTGGAGGAGTTTTTAAGGACACACCCAAGTTTTCCAGAGGACACATTATGTGACCCTGTTCTACATATCTTCCTAGAATATCGGAAACTGCTTTATACATGACTATTCATTTGATCTGGCATGATTTTAACCAACAGTAGTTTTCAAAGGTTCCACTTGGATAGGAAATGCTTACTATTCCAGCAGACAGAAATTTCTGAAAAAGGATGCAAAAGCTACACTTAGAATCATCAGTTTTAGGACATCAAAATGGCAAGATGGGGAAAAAAGCAATGCAAAATATATACCTCATATGATGTTCTGCCAATCGCATTCAGAGAGAACAGCCTGAATCGGTTCCCAAAGATTAGAGATTACCGTGTCATAATACCCTGTTTTAAAAGATGTATTGTAGATAGTTCTGGAGTATTTTGCCTAGTTGATGCACAAGATTTTTTGCCTTGTGCTTTTGGGGGGGAAAGTAGATTTGTAATAAAGATATTTAATAATGTATATAAACCTCTCCCAAATCAAGATTCCTTCCACTGTCATGTTGAGGTTACTACTGTACTCAGGCTATGGCTGAATCACCTCTGAGAAAGGTGCCACATATCATTCTTAGCAACCCTCCATCCTTCCCACGCTGTCCGGTTGTCATGGCAGCAGAACATTAGGTTGCTATGTGGGAGATGGCAGCAATTGTCTAGAGCAGCAGATGCAGTATGACTGAAGTGGTAGAAAGGGAGGGAAAAATAGGGAGGGTGGCAGATATGTATTTTTTGTGGTGAAGCCAAAGCCAAGTGGATGATATGCTGGACATAAGAAGCTGGTGTAAGAAAAGTGTAAGGCCAGGTAGAAAGCCAGATCTCCCAGTAGCCTTGCTTTCCATGGGAGATGAGAGAAATGGTGTAATGCAAAACTGGCAAAACGAGTGCACCAGCCAGGACTGTTGGAAGAACAGCTGGAGGCTGAGGGGTGGAGGGAAATGACAGCTGCATATGGGAGACAGTAGTCTTGACTCATACAGTGAGTCATAGGGTTGGGAAATGAGCAAGAAGAGAAGGAATTTGAGATGCTGAAGAATTAGAAACAAATTAATGTCAGCTATAACTACAGTACAGGTAGTCCTCAATTACACAATAAGGACCAGAAAAGTTACTGCTAAGTGTTGCAATTGTTAAGCAAGGCAACATGTGTTCACCCTCAATTTGACAACTTTTTTTTTGCTGCAGTTGTTCGGCAAATCATGTCATTAAGTGAATCACATGGTTACCCATTGATTTTGTTTGTAGGGAGCCAGCTTGGAAGATCACAAATGGCTATGACTTGGCCTACAACCATCATACATAAATGCTGGCTGCCAAGTGGCCAAACGGTCATCACGTGACTGCAGGACACTGTGATGATTGTAAGCGCGACTGTGGTTCGGTACTGTCATAAGTTTGAACAGTCACCAAACAAATGGTCATAAGTTGAGGACTACCACTATGTTAAAAAGACAGTTGACTGGTGAGGTGCAGGAGATTTAGAACTGGTTTTTTAGAGGTGAGTATCAGGTGTGTTTACACCAACCTTGGATAAACTACACACCTCCTTTCATTCAAATAAACTTCAAAAGCTTATCACACAGCAATGATCTCCAACATAGAGTCCTCCAGATATGATGTACTACAGTTTCCACGAATTTTAATGAATACTGCTCTGCTGGCTGGAAAATATGGGAAATGGGCTTCAGAAAATCTTGAGAGAGCTGGTTAGAGAACCCTGTTGCACACCGAAACCTGATAAAGTGCAACTAAGCTGATTAATAAGGAGCCAGTCCACAGGAAAGAATTCAGATTCATCATATGAATCAGTGCTTCTGTGTTGTCTGCCTTTTCGAATCATTGAAATTGAAACAGTACTCCTCTGTAATGATGTTGTAAAGTGCAGATTAATTTAAAGTTGATGGCTCTCTATCTTCCTGACCTTGATAGCATGGTGTCTTTGTCACTTTTTCTACATCCTTCTTCCTCTGCTTTACATAACTGTCTGCTATTTGTCTCTTCCTGCTACCCATCTCCCCAAGTCCCTTTCAGCATAGCTAAAAATTAAAGGCTGCCCTTTTTCAGTCTCTCCTCCTGACCAGGTCTTTAGGGCAGCTTACTGAACCAAAACCAAGAAATACATGCATTTGTATCAGCTGAACTGCAAAGCTACAAAACTACAGGTCAGTGGCAGGGCACCTGCTTTGTGTATTGTGCTTAATGTCTCCTTCTCTGAAATCCCAGTATAGGCCCTCTGCCAGTGAGAAAAAAAAACCCTTTACAATCTGACATCTTCCAAATGCACTGGGATTTCAACATCAAGAACTTGAAGATAGTAACTCTCGCCCAAGATTTTGCAGCGACAGTCACGTGATACGTCTTTCTTGTTGAAAGTGGGTTGCCAGCCAAATGAAGTTAAGACCCAAACTAAAGGCAACCTTGAGCAGAACCAATTGCTTAGTTGAAACAATAAGGTCCAGAAAACTGATTTCTTACCTGGCTTAAAATTCCTGAAAACCCATGACTTCAGTGGAGTACATTCAAAGGAAAGTCACCATGGTACAACTTTCCCCTTGAGAAAACTCCCCCAAACATCTTGTACTTCAAGTATCATATTTAAATAATTAATACCAAACCTTTGGGAGAATAAATGCTGACACTACATCTAGGGAACCCACTAGATAATAATGGATGTTTGTTGAATCAATGGAGATCAATTATCTATAACATACAGATAATCCAAATGCCGGATGAGAAAAAGATGGTTGGTTTTCTTTAGCATTCAGAATTGCCATGCACAAAGAGAGGATCCTATTAAAACAATGGAGAAAGGTGTAGTAATCCCAAGCCATTCCTTCCAATGGATAATCAGTGGAACAACCTGCCTCCAGAAGTTGTGAATGTTCCAACACTGGAAATTTTCAAGAAGATGTTGGATAACCATTTGTCTGAAATGGTATAGGGTGTCCTGTCTAGGCAGGGGATTGGACTAGAAGACCTCCAAGGTCCCTTCCAACTCTGTTATTCTATTCTATTCTATTCTATTCTATTCTATTCCTAAGAGGGAGACATGTAACATTAATTTCCATACAACATATCAGAATGCCTTAGTAATTTAGAAGAGATTTGTTCTTTTAATTGAAAAAAGAAATAGTGTATCTTGGCATCATAACCGGACTCTCCGCCCACAAAAATCTTTTGTCCTGTTATGACCACAGTTTTAGAACTTGGAAATGTGATTTGGCAACCTCCTGACTGATTTTGACATAAGCAGAAGTAAATGAACCAACGTGCCTAAAGAACAGTTTATACTAATTTCATGCCTGTTTGTGCCTGACTGAGAAAGCAAGAAAAGCGGGTGAAAGTCACAGGCTATTCTGATGGGCAGCTGGCAGGAAAACTGTAATTTTTCTTTCTACACTTTTGTCTTGTGACTATGACAACCGTGCACCCTAATTTAAACAGAGGGCATTCCTATATCGGGGCAATCATCACAAAGATGGACATCTATTTTTGGCGTTATCTACCGAAAGTCTAGCTCGATTCCAAGACAAAGAGTCCCGAAGATAGCAGCAGGAAGAGATTGTCCATCAACCTTGCACCTGGACTGTTCACCGAGAAGCTGGCATGGACATCAGTAACTCATCCCAGCTCTCCCCCTATGATGAGATGAATTGTGTTTGGATTTGAATTACCATCACGGTTTCCAAATCTGCATCCCTACGTAACTAAGCAAATTTGACTTTCATGCATATTGATGGGTGATCCTTCCTTCCTGAAAGTATGCTTGTCTGTCTGTCTGTCTGTCTGTCTGTCTGTCTGTCTGTCTGTCTGTCTGTCTGTCTCTCTGTCTGTCTCTCTGTCTGTCTCTCTGTCTCTCTGTCTGTTTGTCTCTCTTTCTCTCTCTCTCTCTCTCTCACACACACACACACACACACACACACACACCATACCACAGACAGAAGAGGCCTCTCCATAACTCCTCTCTGGACTCATTTTTCTAGGTCGTCCTCTTCAGGCTCTCTGGAAGTTGAGCAAAAGAGCCTTTGGAGCTTCAGAAAATTGCACAAGAATCCTCAAGTGATTTTTTGATGCCTCAGACACTGTGGAGAACAAGGCCTTCTGATGCAACTTCCAGAGGATCCAGAGGCCTGGCATGTCATCAAAAATGGTATGGTATGTCACCTGTGACACACGTTTGATAGATTCACCATCACTGTACTGCAAAACAGCATGTGATGGCAAGTTTTTCTGGTTTGTTATTTAGAAAATTTAGAAAATGTATATAGTTGCTCATCTTATAAATTATGTAAATTATCTTCTGTATCATCTTAATACTTACATACTAAGCTTTTGCTTCTTGTGAGATGAGTGACCATGCATATGTGATTAATAAAGTAATGATTAATAAATAAAATAAGTACCTAACTTTGGGCAGGGTATAAAAACCTGAACCCATTAAACTAACAGAAAGAAAAAGCAAAAAAATAACCAAGGCATCCCAGATTAAGTCCATAAGGTATACATACGTATGTATTGGACTCCCCTAATGACTGAAGTGAAGTTTTAACAGCCTTGCACAAAGTCAGAAATTTCAGGTCCATCCAAATTTGAAGAGGAATGAAGTTGATCCATAGGGCAGATGCTATGGGAGAGAGTCTAGTTTTCTGGGATATGGAAAAATATGAAACTGGGGGCACACATACATCCATTCAAGTCACTGATTGAGAAGAACTCTTTAGGAGTTTAGGCAGAAGTTTGATCCAGCCCAATTTGGAAATGGTGGGGACTGAGCCCAAGTTCTTCTTTGTGCCAAAACTTTGCTCCATGATGGATTCATGTTCCTTACCAGACCTGAGCCAAAAAGAAAGACAAACATCGGAGGAAAATCCCTTGTTTTATTGGGGATACCTCTGAAATTGAATACTAAAGGCAACATCCCAGCTTACAAGACTCTGAAGAATCATTCTTAAAGGACCAATTAACTGACTCAAACACTACAGCTCATATGTGACATTGACCCCAAGCCCATTTTGGTTGGAAGGCTCTGCTTCTCTCCTGGTATGCAACCACCCAGTTCTATGCAGGCTTAGAGGCCTCCCCTTGCCAGTCAACATTATTAATATTTTCAGCAAAACATAATGTTTTCAACAGCATAAATATTTCCCTTTTCAACAAATACAGAGGCAAAGAACACTTGTGAGCAGAAATGGGCACTCGCTAGTTCTCTCCACAAAGCTTTTTGTTTACTTTTTCTCCAGCCAAATTCTGAGACCAGAAATGAACTTGGAATTGGAACCGAGCTGTGTAAGCCAAATAACTTGAGGGTAAGAATTGCAAAAGGAGTTGGGTGAAGAGAACATCCTGATAAAGTTGGGCTGGTTTTTGCACTTTTTAAAATCTAACCCAGTCATTTATTTCCAGTTGGTCATCCAAATAAATTCAGCTAATTAGTTTATTTATCAAATTTAGACACTGCCCATCTCACTCTCGGAATAATTCTGGGGCGTTTAAAACAGATAAAGGCAGTATGGTACCTTTCAGATGTTTGAGCTATGGCTGCATTGACTACTCATCAGTGCTGGCAGAGACTCATGGGAACCGTAATCCAAAATACCAGGATGACAAATTTGCTTATTCCTGCACTAGAATCAGAATAGACTCGTTTTCCTGTTACAGTTGAAAATACATCTCCATAATTATCTTTCCTTTTTTTATACAAATATATAAGACACACCTAGTGTAGGATTTTTCTGGACAAAAATCACACAGATACCAAAAAAGAGGAAAGGAGGCATTTGACCAACCAAATACATTACCGTAATGGACTTCAATCCACCCATTCACCCCCATGTAAATTCTCCAGAGAGAAAATAGAGATTCCCAGTAGACTTGGAACATGACAAGGAGAAGACAAAGCCTTTCATCTCATCCCCAGAGATGCTCTGATGAGCTCCGAGGAAGATTTCAAAGGAAAGGTCTTTCCTCTCAAGCTCTGAGGATTAGTTGGTTACTGCCTTTTATGGTAATTTTCCAGATCCCAGAAAGAGGAATATTTGGTAGGATTAAGTAACTCCACACCCCCTTGGTTTCCTATTCAGGCTTATCTGATGAAGACAAACCTCAAAGAAGAGGAGCTGCAATGATGATAGACAAGTAAGAGGTGTCCCAGGACAAAAGGCTGTCTTGGAAATCTATTTTTCCCCAGCCACATCCTTAAGGTAATGTCCTCAAGTAGAACTTTACACCAAAATGCATCTTCCATCTATGAACAGGGAGCTGGCCCATGATCAGTTCTAAGCATGCTAGCTACCAAGAGGCCTGCCTGCTATTAAAAGGAGAGCAATTATGCAAACATAGTTACTTCTTACTCAACCTACTAGATCTGCATTTCACTGAAGAAGAGGAAGAATATAGTCCTGCGGTTACGCAGGGAATTGGGGCCCTAAAAATCTGAGTTTAGTTCCTGCTTGCCACTGGGATCCTTAGGAATAGTGTAATTCCATACATGTTTACTTACTAGTCCCATAATGGTCAAAGATGATTATTCCCTGCTGAGTATTTTTGGCATTGCAATCTAGGTTTCAAACTCCATCTACAATTTAGCCAAGTGGATAGAACAAATATGTAATCTCATTTATTGTGTGTCTTATTAAACCAGTGGTTCCTTTGCATTCAGATTAGAGGGTCCACAAAAGTGATGGCATGTTTTTGGGGGGAGAACCCCATGATGATTCCTTGAGAATACTTATTTTAAGTCACAAAATTGTTCAAATACAACAATTTGAACCTTATAAAGTTTTGTTGACAAGATAAATTAAGCAGGTCAAGGATCTTTTCACCTACCCTCTGGTCAACCACAGCCTACCTTGTACAATCATGTCTGAAATTATCAAGCAAGTATCCAGTTTAGGAAAGGAATCAAAATGGAACAACCAAATTGTTCCAAATCTCAGATCTGAGTAAGAGTAAACATTAAATCACAGCAGAGTAAACATTAAAAAAAAGACTCCCGTTTCATTGTCAATCAATCCAATCTGAAAGGGCAGACAGTGCAATAAGCCACACGTTGAAATAATTGAGGAGGATGCCGAAAATGGCTAGAGATCAAACATCCCCTTTTCTTTTTAAGCCATGTTTGGATAGAAAAGGTTTAGAGAGACATTATGCTGCCCCTGACCATGTTACCTTGTTCTCCATCTTCACTGATGAAGAAGAGATGGTTTGAATGAATGCAGGTTGAATTCTCTATAAATTTAAGACAGCTCTACTATAATGAATGCATAGCAGGTCTTGTGGATTCAATCTTAAATTTGCACTTCCACAAAAAAAAAAGCGTCTAACACGGTAGCTTTCACTTGGTTGTTGTAACCAATGTGTGATAATGACTCCTGGTATCTCATCACAAGGTCTAGTTCAGTGAGCACAACACACACCTGTAGTTCCCTTTGGGAAAAGAGGGCTGTACAGACTACTTTAATATGTATTAAATACATAATATGTAAGACCTTCCTTATTGTCTTCCAGTTAAGCTGAAATATATTGGATAGAGAGTTCCTTGGCACAGAAACAATATATGTGAAGTAAGTGCAATAATGATTGAGAATCAAACAACAAAAAGAAACAAAACGTTAGTCAATAAGGATGCCGGAAGTTTGTATCAGTTCCTTCATAAACTGTCCCATCTCTCTAGATTTATTTGCACGTTTTTAAAAAAGCGGAAGGAACATTACATTAAGATGTATGATTTTCAAGGGATTTCTAAATGTATTCAGTATTTCAGAACATATTTTCTGTTAAAGTATGCCTAAAGTAAAGTAGATTTTACCTTAAAATGTACATTTTGTGTATCTTTGGGTAGATTCTCTGAGCAGGGAACTGCATCACATAATTCAGAGAAACATGCTTTCAGTAAGCTGCCCCAAGGCTGCTGTTTCAGGAGGCAAATGGATTTTCTTACCTTTTTTTTCTTTTGAAGACGTTTCACTTCTCATCCACGAAACTTCTTCAGCTCTGACAGAATAGTGTGGAGCTGAAGAAGCTTCTTGGATGAGAAGCAAAATGTCTTCAAAAGAAAAAAAAAAGGCCAGTTGCCTTCTGAAAAAGCAGCCTTGGGACAACCATGACGTGGATGACAGAGAATCTCTATAGACACTTATGCTTTCTTCTTGTGTTTCAATCTGCACATCAGCCTGGAATGGAAAGTGCAGTTGTGTTTACTTTTCTCATGAACATTCCCCATGGCCAGTGGACCTATCTCAATTAGATCTCAGTCAAGGTAAACGTGTTGCAGTTCATATCACCATGGAAGGTCTCCTTTGCTGGGTTGTTAGTTAATTCCACTGCATTGTGAGCGTGTTTGGTGTCTGCTACTTAGCAAACCAGATATTGGTACCTGTATGCTCACATTCTGAGCTAGAATTTGGGTCAGTGGGAAAACAGGAAGTCCCCAGGAAGAGGGGCGTGTGGTTTAGAGACAGTGATGATGTCCTTTATCCACACTTACGCAGCACATCTGCAATTGGTATTGAGGAGGGGGAAAATCACATCTTTAAAAAGCTTGGGCAGGACCTCCTTTCAATTAACTTGTAGCCCCAGAAGTCCCAGGGGCTAGGAAAGAGGCAGAAGAAGAAGAAAGTGTCCATAGATTGTAACCAGGTGATTTGATAAGGGCGATCAGTGTGTGTGGTGTTTTCATTTCTGAAATCCACTTGGCAGTCAGTGAATGCCTTTGAGAATTCGTTATATGCCGGTGATCAGGGCCCAGCCCTCCCCCCACTCCTAAGAGGCACAGTTTGTGAAATACACTGAGCTTGCGGTTGACCAGAGTCTGAGGCCGGAATTCATGCTCTGTTCTGTATCCTGATGTGGTAAGAAGCTCAGGCCCATATGAGAGAGGGTGGGGTAGGGGAATAACCAAGGTTGTGAGTGTCAGCAGAGGCTGCAAGGCCTCCACTAAGCAACCTGGAAGTCTTCTGCCCAGAGTCTAGGCTGAAGGGCCCCAAAGCACCGGAAAGCACAACCGGACCCTAACGGAATTGCGATAAAAGGGAACGTGAACCAGGAGATTAATGTCCAAATTGACAAGAAGAGAGAGGAAGGGAAAATGTCATCAAGTGATGGAAACAAGGAAGTGATGAGAATCAAAAACATATTTAGAAGTTGCTGCTGCTCACCCTTCAACGGGCATCACACGCGCTCTCTTCTTGAGTTCTGAAAGAAAAGGATCTTTGAAGTGTTTTAGCAGAATTTTGCTCTTCTTCTCCTTTGTAGTTGCATTCATGAGTGTTTTTATCAACTTCACATGCTACATCACATTTCATCTGTAACCCCATCATCCATGGTAGATCCAAAACTTCATTCCACTTATGTCTTGCCTTCATTTTGCTTTCCAATATAATCTATGGCAGGGGTTCTAAGTTTTATAACCTGCTGAAATGATTAATGAATTTGGGCAACCTGGAGCATCCGTAGCAAAGGACCTGCCTTCAAAATGGCAGCCACAACCAGGTGATCAAAGCTCCGCCCCTTTCCAATATGGGTGTTGCATGCACTCAAAAAGAGGAGGATGTGCAATTGTCTGGCATTATTGTGCCGGCCATTATGAAGCAACTGGCCATTACTGCAGGTGCCCCCTCGTGTGATTTCTTCCATGAACAAAATTAATGATTTGATTAGATACAGGATTGGGAAATAATTAAATATAGCACGTTTTTCATAATTATATTTTACTCTGCATATCAGTGAGTGCAACCAATTGTACAGTAGAACCACTAGTCATGATCATAATTTGTTCCATAATTTTGGTCGCAAATTGATTTGGTCGTGACCCAAACCTAATTTTGGAAATTTGGCACTTAGAAAAAAATGGCGCAGAAGGGGGAAGTGGCCGCGAAAAGAAATTGTGAATTTTTTGGTCGGAACCCGATTTGGCCATGGTCAGGAGCATTTGTGACCAGAGGTTCTACTGTATTGGGATTACACAGGAAAAACAGAAAAAATTGATAGTGCTCCCACGTTGCTAATGCTTGATCAATTTGAAGGATTTTCCCCCCCTGTTTGGTCATGACCCACAGTTTGAGAATTCCTGACCTATAAAGTACATGTTAAAGTAGCACCTCTGGATGCAATATTTGATTACAAATGGTGTTACTTTGACTGTACAGTATAATCACCATTAAAGCTTTTCGTGGTTTCTAGTTAATTAGTCTCTTTAGGATTGATGGTTTATTAACCTAAGGGTGAACTGATGCTGAATTATCCTGTAGCAGATCAATCCAAATATCTGGACACACCTGGAAATTAGCATGGTGAGCCACGAGAAGCTATGTTTGCACACTTTGAGCCATTTAAGCTTTGGACAGACACAAATAATTCTGTTAAAATGAATACCATTGTTTTACAACCTTTAAAACAGTAGATGCCACATGTATCTACCATTAGTTGCTGCACAGAACAGCAGAATAAGTTAGCTTTCCTCTTGAGATAAAGCCATAGTATAGAATCCCATAGACAGGAACTGAAACATAAAAGCCCCAAACTAATACGTTTCTCAAACTTTCATGAAAATAATATAGATTGTTTCCAATCCTAAATCTCAAGCAGTGTTTCATGCATAGTGCCAACTTTTTGTTCTGCTGGATAAAATCCTTTCTAGTTTTCCTGGTGTTTTGGCATGACCATTAATTAACAGCAGCTTAATTGAGGACCCAAAAATCATAGAAAGTAAAACAACTCACTAGAACCAGCAGTGGTCAAGGGGAAAAAAAATATTATGCAACATAAAGCGGGTTCCACTTTTTCAGGTGCCTTTTCTGAACTTTTGCTAGATTTCGATACACTGATCCTTGCAAGATTAGGCAGTTTCAGGAGTTGAGCTCAGTTGGAGTACTTTTATAGACATGCCCATATTGTTTTGATAGCAAAAGCATAGAACCATTTTGCCACTGTCAGGTTCTAGTATGTATACTTGACTTCTGTCTAATACCTAGCAGAGAAATTATGGACTCATTTTCACAACTCTCTAAAGGGAGCACAAGCATGCCCTCATAACACCCTTTTTCTCCCATGTCTTCATCTTGTTTCCATCTCATCTCCAGCCCACAGCCAAGGGAGCTTATGCCATTATGTTATAGATCTAAAATCATCATCATCTTCTTCTCCTCCTCCTCCTCCTCCTGTTGGAGCTGGGATCTCAGCTGCAGTTGGGATCCACTGGGTTTTTACACTGCTAAGGGTATCCTTTCAGTTCCTGGGAACTGCCAACACAACCATTTTGACTTGGGGAACAAGAACCTCTGGGCTTCTACCAAGACACCTGCCTGTGAAATACCTCTCTGACACATTCCAAAGTACCTGCCAGGATTTATAATCATGACTTTAGCAGTCTTTTGAAAGAGCTCTTATTCTGCTTTTTAAACCCTGGTTTAGTGCTTTCTTCAACACTATCCTTGAGTTCAGCAGAAGCCAAGAGACAGATCTGCCATGCATGTTGTTGGTTTTCTGTTTTTATTGCCAACAAGGGAATTCACATGGCCATCCTTTTAATTGTTATTATTATTGGGAAAGTGCACAATTCTCCCTATTCCATTCTGGCTAAGGAGGCATGAGGTACGTAGCGATTACTGTTGCCCTTAGGCCTGAGAATTACATTCTCTTATTCCCCCGTGGCCATTTATTACATGCTTGCAAGATGTTGCCAGCTGTGAGGTCAATCATGGACTCCTTGGTCAGTCACTGTTGACACAGCTATATCTGGTCAAGGATTATCAAATATTCCATATTCCTGCACCATCCTTCAATGGCCTTTACAGGTAGTTCCTGACTTACAATAGTTCATTTAGTGACCATTCGAAGTTGAAATGGAACTGAAAAAAAGTGACTTATGACCATTTTTCATAAGCGTTGCAGCATTCCCATGATCACATTATTAAAATTCAGATACTTGGCAGCTGACTCATATTTATGACGGCTGCAGTGTCCTGGGGTCATGCGATCACCTTTTGCGACCTTCTGATCCAAGAAAAATCAATGGGGAAGCCAGTTTCACTTAACAACCATGCCACTGACTTAACAACTGTAGTTATTCACTTAATGATTGTGTCAAGAAATGTCGTAAAACAAGGCAAAACTCACTTAGCAAACATCTCACTTAGAAACAGGAATTTGGGGAAGAATGGAAGAATGATTGGTGGTTATTCTTCTGCCAATAGGCAGCTTTGATGGGGGAAGAGAAAACAAAACCAAGGAATCATGAGTCCCTATAAAGGTAAGATCACACCTGGAATACGGCATCCAGTTTTGGTCACCACGCTATAAAAAAGAGTTGATACTCAAGAAAGAGTGCAGTGAAGAGCAATCAAGATGATCAGGGGACTGGAGGTTAAAACATACGATGAACGGGTGCAGGAACTGGGTTATGGTTAGTCTAGTGAGGAGAAGGACCAGGGGTGACATGATAGCAGTGTTCCAATGTTTGAGGGGCTGCCACAGAGAGGAAGGAGTCAAGCTAAAGGCTAGACATGGAATAATGGATGGAAACTGAACAAGGAGAGATTCAACGTGGCAATAAGGAGAAATTTTCTGACAGTGAGAACAACCAACCAGTGGAACAGCTTGCTGTGGGGGCTTCATCACTGGAGGCTTTCAAGAAGAGACTGGACTGCCATCTATCAAATATGTTGTAGGGTGTCTTGCTTGGGTGGGGGGTTGGATTAGATGATCTACAAGGTCCCTTCCAATTCTGATAATTTGTTAAAATACCTTTCTTCAACATCAGCAAGGATAGTGTTAATCTCCAGTTCTGGTCCTATGATCAGCTACCAGGCCAGCAGAGTTTATACCTGTATGTTTTTCTGCCATCTCAAGGCATTTTAATGCAGCTCTCTGATTTTGCCCTATGTCTACATCAGAGACCAGTGGTGTTAAACTCAAGGCCTGGGGGCCAGGCCCATGAGGTGCTTAGATCTGGCCCGTGGGGCCACCCTGGAAACAGTGAAGGACAGACCCGCTTGGGAGCCCATTTTTGCTGTTAGAGTGCTCGGGCCACCACAGGGCTCCCAACGTGAATGATGTTGAGCTGGCCACGCCCATCCTGGGCTCCCAAGGTCAAACACAATCCTGATACAGCCCTCAATGAAATCAAGTTGGACACCCCTGTCATAGACTGTAAAAAAAAAAAATAGGGGCAGGATTTTCAACACTTACAAAAGTAAAGGAGAAATAAAGGAAACTGGTCTCAGCTCCCAAAAAACACAAAACTCATTTTAAAAGTCCCAATATCCAGATCTCATTGAGTCAATAGAGTCATTCATTTACCAATGAACATTAGCCCCTTATCTCAGTTGCTTCAATCTTTGAATGAATAGTGTATTTGAATTAATATTTGTTTCTTTTGATGTTCTAAAGGAGCATCTGATGTCCATGTGAGTAGTCCTCATTTAGCAAGCAAAACTGGGATGGACAACTCGGCCATTAAGCTAAGCGAAACCACAACTGTAGTTATGATTTTACTTCAGCTCTTTGCAAAGTTGTATGGGCAAGGATTAGTTGCAAAGATGTTTATTGTTCTTGTAGCTGCAAATGGTCGCTAAACAATGCAGTTGCTAAATAAGGATTGCCTTACACATATTATTCAGCATCAACTGGCAATCTTTAGCAAATGGTTATTTTTTAAAAGAAAGAAAGAAAGAAAGAAAGAAAGAAAGAAAGAAAGGAGGGAGG
>JAPKID020001621.1:0-14495 GCA_026931265.2 Tropidonophis doriae
AAAAGCCAGGATTATCCCATATTAAAGAAAAAATTTAAAATTTGCTCAAAATCTACTAAGCTAAACCTAAAAGGGGGTTTAGAATTGCTAGAATTTTCACTGGATTTGAGGTCTCTTCCTTTAGTGTGCCAAGGGATTTCTTGACATGTTAGAGGAAAAGACCTCAACTCATGAAAATGCTGGCAAATGTCAGCATTCTCATAGGGAGATTGCCCAGGGTATTTCTCTCCCCAGCCCACCATGCCCAAAAGGCCCAGATTCTCAGCCTTAATGACCTGCATTGTCAACTAACAATCGCAACTGGGAGAGCCAGGATTGCAGTCATTAAGTGAAGTCATGTGTCATCTTGTTTTAATGATTGCTTCACTTGGTGGCAGAGATTATTGGCCCAATTGTGATTGTAGGTTGAATACTACGTGAATTCATTGTATATATGATGCTTGGATAGAAAGTCAGCATTATCCTTAATTACAGAAACCAGAAAGTATGATACGGTCATTGTGAGAATCATTTTGTTAAAGGCTAACTAAGCCACATTCCTACAAGATAGTAAAGGGTGTCTTATAAAGAAAGATTGAATACTTTTAAGTACAGGAAATTCATTGTGTAAATTAGATTTCTTCCAAATCATGCAGAAATCAATGAAAATTCTACTACTCAGTATAGCCGTGAAACTGTTATACACATCATCACACAAAAAACTAGTGCTTTTCTGCCTATGGGGACTCATGCAGATCATCACTTTATTCTAGGTTATCTTAACTGTAAAATTCTTATTAGGAGCAAAGAAATATGCTCTGTCCATTTAGATGGATAAAGGAAATGTTCACCCACAGCCATTTCCTGAAACACTGCATTGCAAATAAAGTATAATCAATAATTTGGTCACAGTGCTATTAGTATACTACTCTGCTGAATATTGGTTTTGTGATTTGGGTGTAAAATCTATCAACTCCCAGGATAGTGTCTTTTTCAAAAACTGATAGGAAAGATCCTTGATATTAACAAATAATAATTCCTTAAGATGTTCATTGTTGTTTATAATTCCCAAATTCCAATTTGGGAATTCAATTCCTTCCAAAACAGTCTATTGAATTTTCTGGGTGTAAATTGTCTGAAACACATGGAGGATAATATATGCATTTATTCTATAGTTCTTATTGGTTATCTATGTCTCAGAAAATGCATGCTAAAAATTCTCAATTAGCCATTGTTAGCATGAAGAATAATATCCATGTGGATAGATACTGACTTCCTTCCTGACATTTTTTTAAATTTATGCTTGCCTAAAACAAAAATAATTTAGCTAGAATTATTCCAAATCAGTGGCCTAGAAGTTGTGCAATTAACTGCCTTTGGCTTTTGTGAAAATGTGTTGAACAAATCATCTTTTGAAATACTGATTAAAAATATCTATATTTAGCTTTATGGACATCCAAAGGACCTCATCATGAAAACGATGAAAGCATATTGCTATAATTTATGCCCTTTTGAGTTACATGTATAACACCATAATGCATCAAAAAGCGAAAGAGTTTATGCTACAATGCCATGGCACCGTTTTTTGCCTTCTGGCTCCCATTGTTAGTTCTGCAAATTCCATTACTTCATCTACTTTATAATAGTGATAGTAACAATAAAGTAAGGCATACAAAAATGCAATTAGCAAATTCAACTTTTAATGTTATATAAATACTAACCTTTCAGTGTTACATAAATATTAACAAACCATATTTTCTCAATAGTTAAAAATATGATGTGCCTGCCTAAAATGGTTTGAAGGTTGCATCATTTACAAAAACAATATAAGAAACCTGTGTCGGAGTTTTCTCAAAAAGTTGCTGAAAATGAGGAAATCCAGAAGGAGCAAAGGCACTACAGCATCTAAGTAACAATGCTTGGGGTGAATTAATTGCCAAGAAGCATTCTGAGGTAAATTAAGGTTAATATTATGCTCTGCAAATTTTATAATGTGCTGCAACAGAGCTTAACAAATTCAAAGAGAAGCGTTCTAAAATTCTCACTTAATTTATAAGCCAAGCTAAATAATAAAACTTGTAAGTGAAAAAAACTCACATTTTCATCCGGATGTTGTACTCTATGCATGAAAATTTCAAAGTGTGATTCTGCCAAATAAAATTGTTCAGTACCAATAATTTACTGAAAATAATATGAGTGGATAAAAAAAGTCTTTGCAGTACAATTCAGTTCACATTAATAATGTTTACTGTATATTGTTCCAGTTCTGTATGGATATTCTGGATTATCTATCTAGGTTTTGCTTCCTTTATGTCAAAGTTAAAGATACATTTACCGACTAAGAAATTACTATACTGAGATTTTTTTTTAAAATCAGAATACAACTTAATCTCATAACTAGAGCAGGGGTGACACACTCAAAATTCGGGGACTGGATCCGGCCTATGAGGTATTTAGATCTGGCCCGCAAGGCCGCTCTGGAAACACTGAAGGACCAGCCTGTGGTGCTTCTGCCAGTAAAAACGGGCTCCTGAGTGCCATTTTCAGCCTCCTGCTACCCTCCGCATTTGGGAGGGCCTCCAATAGCCTACTATAACTGTTGGAGCCACCTCAGCTCCAAACACATGAGTGAAGTGACATTAGCTTATGAAAAATTGTCATTGCACCCTTTTGCTTAGAAGCAAGACACTGATGTATCCAAGCCTCAAATGACGTGAAATGTCCCTTTGAGGACTTAATACCAGCCTCACATCTACATTTGGATATGAGACTGTAGTTAGGATAGGATCTGATCCCTTTTTTGGGGAAGGACCGTGATATAAAATCTCACTAAAATGTTCACAACGGGAGTTAAGAGTCTGTTACTGCAACTAACAATTAATTCATCAAGTCAATGTTACAGATCGATCTGTACTATCCACTATTTCTTAACAAAGAGGACCCAGAACTGTGACAGCTGCGGGAGTTTCATATTCCATAAAAAATATTTTTTAACAAATGTTTCTAGGACTATGCTGCCCAGGAATTACTTTAGATAAAAATATTGTATTGCTCAATGTCTTTTTAACATCTAAAGCCAGTAACTTGCTATACTTCTCATCATATTTCCAGGATTATTTCCTAATACGATTCAATAAACATTCTGTTTTGAAAATATGAAGTTTGTTCATTCATACCCACTTAGACTCTATGACTTGTTCTTAGCCTATTACTAAATTGAAAGCAAGAAAAAATGAAGCTATCTAACTCGCTCCTTGCTCATTTTGGTCCTTTTTATGCTATTCATGTTTTCTTTAATACACACTTTTCTGACAAATATTACTTGCCTGGAGAAGTGGGAGGGGACATATGCTTGTACCTTTAAAAGTTCTTAATTAATTCTATTTACTTCTGAACATTCAAGTAGATCTATTTTTTTAACTATGGAAAGCAGTCTTTACAGAATTGCTGAATGAACTGAGAATATTTCAGCCTGAAGTAAACACACCAGGGAATTCAACGGAAGCAAAGAGAGGGAGTGACAAAATCCTGACATTGCCAATAACAGCCTTGTCAGAATTACAGTCTTGCAGCCATTAATTTCTCCCAACTAGTCTTTATAATGAAGCTTGAACATTTCTCTGTAGGAGCCCATGACTGAGACAAGAGCTGAGTCTGAGCCAGATTTTGTGCTTCAGATGCCAAGTTCACATTTTTTAGACATATAAACCAATAAAGCTCAAAAAAAGGAACATTTCAATGCTACCTTTTTCTCCCAAGCTGGAAAAGATTCAGTAACAAAAAGGCCCAACCTTGCAAAATCTTTGTCAAAGGAAAAAGAATTATCTCGCATTAATTTATCATTTAGAGGAAAGAAAAAAGACTAAATTATCTACTTTAAAATCCCCCCCCCCTATTATAATGGTAAGGGAAGGGGAGGGAAAGGAACTACAAATCTCATCACTTCTGGCTACAGGAGATGGCACAGGTGGTTGCCCCAAATGTCAATAACACCATCTGATGTGTAAATCATTTTAATTATCAAGTACAATCAGTGCTAATTGATGCATTTCTGCTGAAATAAGGCACAATGACAAACTCACTCCTACAGAATGATTTTAACTTTATCTTAACTACCTCTGGCTATGCAGACAATTCCCTGTGATAAGACAGGTGTGGTTTTGAGAAGCTCCAAAAAGAGTTAAAAACATACACTAATCTATCAGCTGAGTCTTGCTTAGTATCACTTAGGGTCAACTGGAGCTGTAATCCTGGCTAAGAAAGAAACTCTCCATGTTGACCAGACTACCTCAACTCTTGTAATTCATATGTGGAAAAGAAGGAACCTAACTACAATGTACAGATATTTAACCATGATTTATTCCATTAATTTTCTGTGACACACTGATCACATAGAGGGGGTTTGCATGTGCAAGGCTGACTTTGGGTTGTAGCCCAGTGCATCATATGACTATAGTCTAAGGATAACATGCAATTACGCTAAACTTTAGTACTGAAAATGGGTACAAAGGATATATTAAAATGTCAAAGCTTTTTATCGGGTTAAATAGTATTATACTATGTCTTGCTAGCAAGAAGAAGCATATGATATACTCAGAACTTGTCTTTCTTTACCTGGTCAGAGAGAATATATAACTATATATAAACAGGGTTTCCAAGCCTAAATTAAAAAAACAAAATGTTTCATGCAACTGATTCTGTGTTGAAAATGAAAACTTCATAAAATTCTACTTTATTTAGATAAACTATTTTGGATTCAAGCAATATAGCCCCACAATTCAGAGCATGAGACCAATGGGACCAGATAGTCTTGACAGCAACACACTTAAAACATGACAGATGTTCATTGCTCTAGGTTTGCATCATTTTTTTATTCATTGCATCAACATATGAAATCATGGTAGCTCACTTACAATGACTGATAAGATATATGAGAATAACCATACTTGCTCAAAAGAAAGATGGCATTAGGTTTTTTAGGAACATAAAACAGTAAATCATCTTGCTGTGCTCTCAAGTATTCCCACCTCCTCCTCCCCCTTAATGGTTTATTAACTCTCTCTCTGGATACATTTACTCCAACACTTTTAGACATTTTAACAAATGTCTTTTCACCCACATTTACTGCCCCCCATCACATCTTCAATTTTTTGTTCATCTTGCTGTAGTGACTTTTGTATCTCCAAAAGTTCCAATTCTGATCTCGAGTTGTCCTTCTGGATCTCTGTAAATTCTGTGTGGAGAATTCCACTTATCAAATGAAGCTCCTCCAAAATTCTATCGAGCCTGGCAGAGATGTTTTCCATTTTGGAGCAAAAGCAAAAATCTTAAGTTGTTGGCACTAAAATGGCGCCCTGCGGGGAGGGAGCTTGTGAGGTCAAAGAAAGGAAAAAAGTCAGTGTCCAGGATGAAACACAATCCACTTAAATTCCAGAGAGAGAAAAGGCTTGTAAAAAATCTTGTATGAAGGAGGGCATACGGTGGGCAAAACCCAAAAAGTCACAAGCAGAAATTTTCATAATTTTTCCAAGCTGGTAACAAAGATGAAATGCCTGCATCAAAAAGTGAAAGTTCTCACCGGGAACAAGAAAGCGCCATTTTCTTCCACCGTTAGATATTCAAACTGAGCTGGTGAAAGTTGTTTCCGTTGCTTCAGGAATCAAATACATTGTTACAGCAACCAATCCACAAAAAAAGTCTTTCACCTTCAGTTAATCAGCAAACACTTTCTCTCCTTCCCCAAGCCCGGGAGGCATTTTAAATCCACAAAATCTCCGAGGGGGCGTTTGCAAACTCCCCCCTCTCGATCTTCTGTCTATAACGCGACAAAAAACAGCTGAATAAATTTTTTAAAAGCAGTAACTCACACACACCATACCTCAAGTCCCAAAGCCTCGGTGCCTTCCACAGACCCAAATGTCAGCCAGCTCCAGCTTTTCTGTACTTCTAGTGCTCCATTGGCAAAAGGGATTGCTCCCCCCGCATTCCGTCTCCTGGCTCCTCAAGCGAAACAGGATTGCCTTTCTCCCCCGACCCCCACCCGGTGCTATGCCTGGATGGGGGTCCCCGCAAGCCGCTTGTGCGGTAGGGGGCCCTTAAAGAGCCCCCATAGCCCCCGAAGGGGCCACCAGGCAGAGCAAGCAGCGGATGAGTCAAAGACTCGTCCGATGCCTCCGGCGGCCAGAAGCAATCTCCTATATTTCACTAACTTTAATTAGTTGTATCATGAATGTTTTAGTGTCTTTCTACATATCTTACAAATTATTAAGAGTAGGTTTTCTTTACAACAGTGGGATATAAAACAATAAAGAAATGAAATGTGTCATTCAGTAATCTGAATTCATTGGGAATGATCACTTCTTGATAAAAACAAGAGAATATTGTTTAGAAATGAATGGGTGCAGAATGAATGAGGTTTGAATAAAGAAGTGAGAAACCAATACAAAAGAAGTACATTGAGGTGATTTGGACACTGAGAATGAACGAGGTTCAACATTTTTAAACAAACATACAAAGACAAATTAAATGGGTTAGGAGAAAGTGGAATATCAAGGAAGTTGTGATTAGATAGATTTGATATGATAATTTTGAATAATAACAGGCAATGTATGACATCAGGTATTGATATGTTAGGTGCAAAGATAGTTCATTCGGATAGAAAAGTATACTGTATACTGTTGTGGTAAGCCATTTGCTGCTATATTGCCCCTTTTCTTATCTCTATTTCTTTCGTTTATTCCTTTTTTCATTTTGTGTATTGTTAAATTACTTTAAAAAGTTACATAGTTAATGTGAGCTGTTAATTTCCCAAATTAAACGTATTAGAATTTCTTGTATTTCTGCTCTTTCATAGTTATCTCTTTACTTCTATGTGCCTTACATATTTCAAGAAAATTGAAGGTAGTGATAATTGGATTAATTCATGAGGAGGCTTCACATTGCAACCAAAGGAAAGGATCATTAAAGATCCTAAGCAAGTGATTGATTCACAAATCACCATGGCTCTTGAGTAGACCATCAGTCTTAATTGGATCAATGCAGTCTATCTGGTTTAGGGTGTGAGCTTGAAGCCTATGATATGAAAGTGATTTGTGGAGATGAACAAGTACTGGGGGAAAAATTGTCTTACTTTGTGTATTCTGATTATCAGCTGCTAGAAAACTTGCCTCATTCCCAATGACTGAATATTGATACTTAGACCTGGTTTGTATTTGGACCTTATTTTTTTCCTAAACCTTTTTGTACGAAGAACTCATCTGCTCACTTTAGGATGTTGCTAGGCCTTGTTTCCATTGAACTGCAAACCAATTCTCTTTGGTATAAAGGAAACTTGGTAACTCCCAGGGGAAAAAAAGGTCAATATTGCTATCCTGATAGGTAAAAACAGCTATCCTTTTTTTGTTCTAAGAAAAACAAATTTTAAAATGTTTTCTGGAAGAGATAACAAGAGCTGCTTATAGAAATCCATGGAAATTTCCAATTTATTGAGGTATACCAAAAAGAGCAAGGAATAGATTTCTGTTCATACTAAAGGTGAAGGTTTTTCCTGTCAGAGTGTCTGACTGGGTTGGTACTCATCTCCCTTTCTTAGCCAAGGGAGCCAGAGTTCTCTGAAGATGCTTCCATGGTCATATGGCCAGCAGGGCTATTCGGTTGGCACACACCCTGTGGCACTGTGCTGAGGTCTTTCTTGCTCTTTCTAATTCAAGCCTTAAATATTGTATAAAACTAAAATAATCTTTTATGGATTTCCAAACAAATATAGCAAAAATAAAATCGCTAAATGTTAAAACAAATGAATAAAATCAAAATAATCGGCAGACCGCTTACCTCTATTTATTAGGACTAGTGTGACAGGATGTTTCTGACACACTAATCCTAATGTTTCCTCTTTCAGCTCAGCCTCTATTTTCTAACTACAGCATTATTGTGAAGAAAAAGTTCAGCATAACAAATATTGTCATGAGCTTGATTTCTGTCAGCTCAGATTACACTGGAAAAAATTCTGCTCATTGACATAAACTGAGACAGGAAACGGACGACCATTTCAGTGAAATAAGCAAGATCTGAACTGGGGAAATCTGACTGTCGCACCTTTCATGGTGACGTATAGGTATTTCTACATGTGGAATTTAAACAAAGAACAGAGTACTTTTTAACAAAAACAGTGATCTTTTCTACTACTGAGAATCTAAAACAAGAGAGACGCACCATCTTTTTTTCAGTATAAAACTTTGTTCCTTGACAATACAAAACATTAATTTCAGCATCTAGGTTCGTGAATATGAAAATAGGCATTGTGGCTTTTTGCCTTTTGTGTTGCTGCTTTGAAGTTTTGCATGGTAAGTGATACTGCAGATTCTGTTGACAGCAATTTCCTTTGGTTGTGATTTTATTGAGTTTAAAGACTGTATAAGAAATGTTTAGAAGCAGTGAACCTGAAGCTACGGTAAAGAACAGGCATTTATGCGATGAACAATTGAACCATTCTCTAGCTATAGGACCAAATTTAATGGTTGAAATTTCTTATGTGCCATTATTTAGTTTATTAAAACTGTATTCACTAGTATATAGTATAGTAATGTCTTTGAACAGAGTTATAATAATCATTTTAACTTTATTTTAAAAATTATATTATAAACAACTTCAGAAAATAATTGCCAACATTGTTAGGTGTATTTTAACAAGAGACAAACTTTTCTCAGTTGGAATTCCTTGCCTATGAAAAGCCTATGTCCAGCACAAATTTCTAGTATATTGTTTACTTGGTTTTTAAGCTGTTCTCTGTTTTCTGTTTCCAACTTTGTGCTTATATCATATAAATTTGGTTTATATTACTTTGTATCTATTTTTCACTCCTGGATCATTCTGAAGAATTCTAGTTACATGTGTGAAGGATCATCATCAGACCATTTTACAAAGAATGTCTAATTCAAAAATCTCCTTGAATTCCCTGAGGCTTACCCCCAGGAGAATATATTTTTGAGTAACGCTTTAATTTACTTAGATTATATTTTAATAATGATGGTTGTCCAAGAAATCCACCCTTGGTATTATCCCATGGTGCCTCAAAACAATCAATGTGGAAGTCAGGAGTTGGCAATGTATAGTGTGCAGCATGTGAATAGAAGACGTAAAGATTTTGTCTTCTGATCTACATGATAGACTCTAATTTTGCTCCATGGAATATCAACATTCATCCCCCCAAATAGAGTGATGAAGCATCATTGAAGGTTGGCAAGCTATATAACTATGCCAACCTATTGGCAAGACTTACTTTATACCATTAAATAACATAGGTGAGATTAAGAAAACAAGTAGGCCAATCATTGTTTGTACAGAAATTAGAACCAAGCAAAGAATGGATATGAAGACTATGCTATGAAGGAAGCATTCAGTACCTCTTTTCTCATCTCCAAACCTTGCATATGAAAGAAATGCCTCCACTAATTCGTTTCTACTGTCTATTTGCAGCTGGTCTTCCAAGGAGGTTGGGCAAGACTGCATGATGCTTTTTTAGATGTGGTGAAATTGCACTTCTCACAATTTCCAATCTGCATAGCCATATGCTGACTTGGAATGCTGTGGGTTGCGGTTCACACAGAGTGGCAGAATGACCTCTGGACAGGCTCAAAAAATGGCCTTAGGATTGTGATAGTTCTGCTACTTCATTTAGGTTCATTCCTATGAAATCTTAGAAATTAATAAGAAACCACATCTTTATTTATTATATTATTTCTATACTACTATTAGCATTTTAGATTTTTTTAAATTATACTTTAAACTATTCAGTCTTGGAAACTGCTGAATAGACTGAGTCATTCCATTTATATACATTATTATTATATCCAAATCCCTTTGAAGAGTCAGGCATCATTTCACTGTGGTAGGCACCATTTTTCAGTCATTGATTCATATTCATAACAGTGGCAATAATTATAAAAATAATTAATTGGAACCAATGCTTAAGATTTTGCAAATCCTATGATTTCTTTTGGAAACACAAAGAGACCTTTGGTCATTCATTTATGCTTTAGCATTATAGTGATGAATTCAATACATTTGATATTCTGCTTTTAATCAAATCTATTAAAAGATAAGGTAAGACAGTTGAGGTAAATAAGAGGAAAAAATAGTATAAAAGAGTTAAGATTCATGTACCTGCTGAATAGGGAGCTAGAGTATCTAGTATTAGCAATTATTGTTTTCTAATTTTGCTGTAGTCAAGTTATTCTCATTTGCTCTTGAGTTTTGCTTGCTCCATGTTACCTCTAACTTCCTTGCATTCCTAAACTTTGAGAGAAAATTGGGATAACTGCATTCACTTCCACGCCGCTTTCATTTGGCCTTGCTAGTTTCACCAAGGTTTTCTCCATAGCAGAAGTCTATACTACATGCTGGGTATAACTCCAGGTATATAGGATTCTCAATTGCCCATTAATGCAATCTTAGAAAGGAGCTAGGAAATTGTAGGACTCGATTTATACAAGCAGAATATAGTGCAGGTAAACAGAAAAGGACACATAAAAAAAATTATCCTACTGCAGCCCCAATCATTTGCAACATGCCTTGCATGTGCATGTGCATTTAGGTCACCATTCCTAACCACAGCAATGCCACAATGATAATATCATGGCACAAAACCCACTCTTTTTTACTTGCATTGCAGTATCTTGTGATTTAACATGCCCTTTCTTGACTTCTCTGCACAATGTGTTTTAATTCTCATTCTGATCATAATATATACATCTTTGGCTGCAGTCAAACCTTTGCAAATATTATTTACATTCACAACCTTAACAGAATTTAAAACAAAAATAATGTTCAAAGAATTCATGATATGCAAAATTATAGGGGTACTTTGCAATGATTGATAATTTATTTAAATTACTGTATTGCTAATTTCTACTATGCAACTTAAATGTTTATGTATATTGTATTTTTTAATCTTAAAAATGATTAAGTACCATTGATATATTATTTTAGGTGCTGGTCAATGTCCATCCATTTCATCCTGCACTCAATCTTGCACAGGTATGACTTATTATATTTTAGTGACATTAATTAAGGATATCATATCCAAATAAGTGCGACAAGAAGGAATTAATAACAAGAAGGAATTAATAACAATTCTGCACATATATAAATGCCATATGAGTCAATATGATTTAAACTCTAGGTCCAAACACCAAACTTTGATCCAGTATATGCTTAACTGCTATTGAGTAGTGATTAATGTTTTAGGTATGTTAATAAATGAACATCATAAAAATATTTATCCTGGTGTCATGAGATAACATATCATTTCACCTGTCTTTTTTACCAGGTCCTAGGATAAGTTGATTTGTGATCTGCTTTTGATATTGATTTTGACTAATCTATATTTTGAGGGTTGTGTAACATCTGTGTTGTCTCCCTGAAATGGGTGGGAGGTTTTTTAGTTTCTCTAAAATCATTATTTTGCTGCTGTTTAATTTTGAATTTATTATATTGTTCTATGCCGCCTAATGTTTCAGTACACAAGACAGCTTCTTCATTATTTTTAAAAGAAATATAATGAAAAGTAACATTTTTTTAAAACCTGTACTGGTATTGTAATGGGTCCTTTCCGTGTAATGCCCTTTTTAGCTGTTACTTCCTTAAATATTGTGATGTCATGGATTGACAAGGCTACCTTGGACAAGTCAGCTGCAGGCTTGTGAAGACTAATCGCAAATGCTGGAACTCTAAAGAAAACATATCAACTTATTTTTGAAGAAGATCAAAAACACAAAAACTATCAGCAAACTAGGATAAACATTTGACAATCAGTTCAGCCATTTTGGAGACATAGAAAAATGTTGGCAAAACAAGGATCCTGTAGTGGATTGAATGAGATTGCACAAATTGATGCAATTGATCGTATCAATTATGCTTATACTATATCATTATATAGATAATCATGGGATTAAATGATATACGTGGCAGGATATTTAGAAAAAGTCTTAGTTTATTTCCTTCTTTATCTTATGTTTTTCCCTATATATTTCTTTGTTAACAAAGCAGATAACTGCTAACTTCCCATGGCAATGTTTACTTGTTGCTTGTTAACTGCTTCCTTCTTTCTACAGATGATATCACCATCCATTCTTGGATCAAAGATGAATTTCCAAGAGAAAATTTTACATTGAATTGTCCTTTGCCCAGCAATGTGAAAGGCTTCTATATGAAGCTGTATAAGGGCCAGAGCAATCAAGAAGTCTGTTCTCTTTATGTAGACAATGGTAAAAACAATTCTAAAAGAACAAATGAATTCTGTGAACCAATCCATTCAGATGAAAAGGTATCATTCATTCTCAGAAATTTAAACACCAGCCAGAGTGATACTTATATCTGTTGCCTAGAAGTTCTTACTCCAGTCTATCGTTGTTGCAAATCAAATGAAAAGCATCTCTATGTTCAAGGTAAGTTGTCGTTGTTTTTGAGAACACAATTAAATAAATCTATCAAAGTATGATTTAGCAGACCAATTCCTTTTATCAAATCATTCTTATTTGTCAGATTGTTTCACCTTATTTTAGAGAAAGCATATTTCTTCTTTCATCTCCTTTGGGAGAAAGAACACTGAATTCTGGGAAAATGCCAGCAGTTCTTTTCAACTGGCCACAATCTAAAAATATAAATAATATAAATGTGTAAAGGAATAATACTCGTGACGTCACCATTTAGGAAAATTCTAAGTTCCACAAATCCCATAAGATTCATATATTGAGAGCTGTTGCTTCATTGTTATTCCACACATAGCCTCACTTCCACCCAAATAAAATTTAAAGCAGTTTTTAGTATCCCAGGGCTGCTAGAGATTGATCAGTAGTAAGATGGAAACACACAGCTGGAGCATAGTGATCAAGGAGCAGAGCACTCACGCCCCTCTCTTGGGTGTCAAACTCAAGGTCCAGGGCCTGGATCTGGCCCATGGGGTGCTTAGATCTGGCCCATGGGGACGCCCTGGAAACAGCAAAGGACCTGCCAGCGGTGCCTCTGCCAATGAAAACAGAGCTCAGGAGGGCTGGGTGTGGTCCTCTTGAGCTCCATTTTTTTTCTGGCGGACAGTTGCAGGAGGCTGTTGCAGGTGCCCCTAACATGAGTGAAGTTGAATTGGCCATGTCCACCCCAGCCCCTCGAGGTCAAACACAACCCTGATGTGACCCTCAATGAAATTGAGTTTGACACCCTTGCTCTAAAGACCTTCACAAGTATAGATGCACCCATTGATGACTTGCATATTTAAATATATACTCACAATTATAGACTCATTGTTTGCTCCACCCACCAATATTTTGACATGTAATGTTTTTTACACAGAAGTCATTTCCCATGCTTACTGGTAGTCACTATGGGAAGGCCATGAAGGATGCGATCTTCATAGGCCACATTCTACTCCTGGATTAGCAGAATGGCTGGCTAGATTTTCCTTGCAGCTGAAAGATTCTCCTTCTATTCTAATTATTTTCTGATGGCCACATTTGAAACTGATTTTCTTTTAAATGGAAAGATTTTAAATGTAATTTTAATTGCAGTTTTATTGCATTGTAATAGAACTGTGTATTATTATTATAAGATTATAACTACCAGATGGATGTAAAGCAGCATATAAATGGAAAGTATGAAATGGCTTCTTTAAGGAGTGCCACATGCCACAGAGTATTTATAGATCATACTCCTTATCTAAAAAACCCCTCTTTTTTTAAAATGAAATTTTACTTATTAAAAATAAAAAAACTTGTTTCTTAACTATACAGATACATAATTATAAAGATATTCATCATATATAGAATGTTTCTACACATTAAGCAATACAGAAAAAGGTTAAAGAGCCGTTTTATTTACTTATTTATCAAGTCCAGGCCTGAAAAACTTTACATATCTATAAGATGTGCATAGAGAAGGACATTTCATCCATTTTATCTTTTCTTGTCATTAAAATTCTTTCTAGGAAAGGCCATTCTTGATAAAGTTCTGATTTTTGGATGAGGATGTAATGATTTCCATTGGCGATAGATTGGAAGACTTTCCTGAAGCCATGGAACCCAAAAGAAAATGAAAGATTGCTGACAGAGAGTGTAAAGTTATAAAAGTTGCATGTGAAGCTCTAAGGAGGCACTTAACTAACCATTTTTTTTAAAAAAAAATGAAGTTATGCACACTTGATTTATGCACAAATTATGCAATCAAGTTAAATGGCATTATGGTAGTCATTTTGGTCCAGGTATTGAATTGATCAGCTCAGCCAGTTAAGGGGAGCAGCCTTGCTTTGGACAAGGAACAAAGTGAGCCAGGCAAATCCTCCCCTCAACCATGAAAGATCTTTGGTGATTTGGGGCCAATCACACGCTCAGATTATTGATGAGTCATTTCCAAGGAAGGGATTCTATATATTCTGAGCTGCTCAATAAAAAGCACATCATTATTGCAGCTAGAATTGCTTTTGCCCAAAAATGGAAATCCAGTGACATTCCATCAGAGACAATGTTAAT
>JAPKID020001623.1:0-14494 GCA_026931265.2 Tropidonophis doriae
AGGGTCGTGAGGTCGATCTTCATTGCAGAATCAAGTCTCATTCCGCAGGATCGTGACTATGGAACCAAATGAAGGGGAGGGGGGGTTGGATTCCTACATCCTATTTAATAGCTTCTCTGGGATCCGGATCAATTGCTCGGACTCCCAAAGCAAACCGTGAAGTACAGTAAGGCTTGCAAAGAGGAACCTCGGTTCCCTTTTTTTTCCCTCCCGAGTATTTGCCCCCCTTGTACGTTTTTGCGTAATTTACTTGGGGGGGGGGGAGATAAACTCTGCCCAAATTTGGTCGCTTTTTTCACAGAACGGCCAAACCGGTCTTGCCAAGCCTTGCCCGAGGACTGGCAACCAGAAGGCGAGGACGCCAGAGCAGTTCCTTCTTCCCTTTGCTCCTTTCTTTCGGTGCTTCATGACGCCTCCTGTTAGCAAGCGAGGCGGGAGGGGCGGAGCTGCTGAGCAAGGAGGCTGGCCGGGCGAGCAATGTATACTGTATGCATATGAGCGGCTGGCTGGGGTTCTGCTCGCGCCGGTTTAGGCCGGTCCTCTCCTGCTCGAGACTAGTCTGTGATTGACAGCCCAGCAGTTGTTTACCTCAGCCTGGCGGCGGCTGCTACTCCAAAAACTGAAGGGAAACTGCTGAGCTGGCAGAACGAAAGGGAGGAAAGCGGAAAGGAGGAGGGGGGATTTTCAGTATAATAAATGGGGACAGGGTCAGCGTGAACCAAATGTCAAAAAACACAAATTTCGACATCTGTATTGTATACACCTGTATAATGAACGATGGTTTTGAAGATGCCTTCAGCTATACCACTGGGAATGAAGTCATGTGCTTTAGTGGTGGTCCAGATTTTTGCAGCCCAGATCTGTACACTTCAGTTAGTGCCAAATCCTATATGTATAATTTTTGAGAATGGGAAAGAAACAGCTCTTCCTAAAGCTCGAGTGGGAGGAAATTGTCACACATTTTATTTCCTCCTTGCCTGAATAACTCAATTCTAAGATATTAGTAACAGTGCTCTCTGGCTTGTTAACTGGGCGTGCTCTCCTTTTTTATGTTAACAGGAAAAAGTTATTTATTGGTCTTGCCAATGGTGTTATTTTCTGCTAGGACATTTTCTCATTTTTTAGGACTACATTATGTAGGATTTGTGCCCTGGCCTGAGAAAAACTATAACTGAGGACATGATAAGGTCTGGATTTGCAGTGTAATTTCAAGAAAGAACAAGTTCATAAATGTAGAGGAGAAATTTGCCCATCCCTATGGTAATGCTAAGGAATTCTAAGACAGAAAGAAGTTCCTTTTAAAATGAACCTGGGATCTTCTTTCTTTAATTTGTGAGACTCAAACTAAAAAAAGATTTTTTTCAGATAGATATGTAGAATGTATCAATTATACTAGTGTTAAATATCTATTTTCAGAGTCACAAGTCACGGGTGTATAGGATGACAGGAGAAAAATACTTAAAAGGTGAATTAGAATATTGAATGTTTCCTTTCTAGATGATGATAATTCTGAAGAAGGCCTCCATATCATTCATTCAGGAAGGCATGAATATGCATTCAGCTTTGAGCTTCCACAGACGTAAGTATATGTAATACTTAGCCACGACATTTGGGTCACCCTGCAATAAATCTATAAAAAGCAGCTTATAGAGGGAAATGGGATGGAGGAAAAAAAACCCTTTTCAATGGTCACACGGATTGCACTAAAATATGCTGCAGGGACATCGTCCTAATAAACAAGAGGTTACTTTGATTCAAAGTGGCAAAATCATGAAAAATCAGGACAACTACCGTCCTACCAGTAATGACCTTAAAAAACATGGTTCATGCATTTAGTTGTTACATATTTAATTTCAAACAAGATCACTAGGCTTTTAGAGACATTGGCTTTGCTTCCTGTTGAATTAAAACTCGCTACATTGCTGATTGTTTCCATTGAACATACCTGTTAAAAAGATGTAGAACAAACTTGTATGAATGATATGGAAAATTTAAATGTTAGCAATGGCTCTCGGTTTGTAAAGTAACAGATTATATGAGAGTTAGGCGAATGGATGGGGGAAAGAGACTTAGGTCAAAACAAGAAAAAGCTATTATTTCAGCACAGATGAATTCTAAACATTCTAAAAATATTTTTAATTAGTGATATACTGGAAAAGAAAAATACAATGAGAATAACATGGAAATATACACATTTTTAAAATGGAATTGATAAATATAATGAAAGTCAGGATGTAGAAAGAAGAAAAAAGAGACTTCTATTAAAGAAGTTGTACATTGTTATGATAGAAAATCTTTTAGCAATATGATACATCATTGTCACACATTTTAAAATTATGCAGTGTGTCTAGTAACTGGTGTAAAATTTGCAGGCTGCATTGCTTCCTACTGGGTTTTGTCCCAAAGAAGCAGTGTGACAAAATTTAATTACTCCAACTAGAATATTTTACAAACTCTGTGGTGTTTGATTTAAAGATATAATTATCATTAGCAAATATATTCAGTGAAAATATCTCAACTAAGACTACTTATGAATTAGAAGTTGTAGAAATATATATATTTAAAATAAGTTAAAGCATAATTTACTTAATTTGTATGTTTCTGAATTAATATGGAAATAATTGGAAACAAACTTTTTGTTTTTAATTAATATGTTTTAAACATAATTATGAACTTAAATGGATTAAATGCATAAATGCATTAATGGAAGGTACCAGGGAATGCAAATAAATTATTTTGGACTGAGCACATTTATTTCAGTAAAGACCAGAATATAGAAAAGTTTGCAGTTCTTAATAATGATCCTCATAGTAGCTTTCATTTAAGAATACTAACTGAAAGGAAGTAAAGTAACTGTAAACTTGAGCTCTGTTCTCTTCTCTGTAATGAAAGGCACAGATTTGGAATGTTAAATGCCAGACATTACATGAATTAAAAGAATATATTTTGTACACTTTTATACATGATGCCTTTAAAATCAAAAGCATCTATAAAAAGTTAATCCCTGATTTAAATAATTTTCATATATAAATTGAGACCTTAGGAAAGCAACTTTGCAAAAGCAATTTATGGACCTGCTTTATATTTCATGGTTTCCCTTTTTCTAAATTTAAAAAGTGATCTCTTCTAAAATTAACATATCTCTTAACTTGATCCCCAATATATTCAAGCTGGAACACATTCAATTCAATTACAGTTCCCAGTCAGCTAAATGTGACTTAGAGTGAAAATGTAATTCCTCCTGCTTAACCAAATTGTATTGGGAAGTTGTATCCTCGTAGCATATTTCAGTGCAATTCTAGTACGAATATGGTCATACTTTGTAGGTCTCTTTAACAATCAGTTTAACTACAGAGATATTTCTCCCAAACAAATTTAACATGAAATCTTAAAAATAAACATTTCATTATATACTATGATGCATTAACAGTACAGTACAACTTACTAATTATTACTTTGACTGTATATTTTCGTTAAGCAACAACAGAGCTAAAGATTTATTTAGTTTTGACCTTTGTGTCCTGAACAGACCACTTGCTACCTCATTTGAAGGCAGACATGGCAGTGTGCGCTATTGGGTGAAAGCAGAATTGCACAGGCCTTGGCTTCTACCAGTAAAATTAAAGAAGGAATTTACAGTCTTTGAACATATAGATATCAACACTCCTTCATTACTGGTAAGAATTGATAGAATTACTAATTCTTTGTTAGTATTTTAAAAAAATATTATCACACATGGCCCTGAATTATATTATATATATATATAGATAAAAGTAACAATAATAAAATCAATGGAATGCTTAAAGTATATGCAATGTAATACCCAGAATATGGTAGCATATTGAATAATAATTTTTAAGCTGCTTGTTTTTAACATATTAAACTGTTCCAATAAAGATTAACTAGGGGACAGTTTTATTTATGAAAAAAATTTCACCTTAGAATTTGCAGCTTAGCAAAACAATGTTCTTTTTAAAAATTGTACTGCAGTGCATTATTCTTTATTATATTACTGATAATTTACATATCGAGTGGGGAGAAATGATCATAATTCTGTATGTTATCTTAACATACTTATTTTAATATATCAGGGATTTAAGATTCTTTCAAACTGATCAAAAACCATTATTTGTTCTTTAAAAAATATTTGAAAATGAAACACAGGCTGAAAATGTCCATTGAAACAGGGTTCTTTTGCTTTGGATAAAAATCATATTTGGGATGATATAGGGCCTTGTCTAAAACCCAACACAATCAGCAGGAATATTTCTGTGGCTTGTGTACGTTTGAGATAAAGCCCATTTCATACATAATTTGACAAAAATAGTACTTTGGAATCACCCAACCACTATTAGATGATGCTACTAGTTTTGATGGATTTAGTGCATGGACTACAACAACCTTAAGTTAATCAATGGTGTTAAAGAATATGGACCATTTTCTTCATCTCTTTATTAATAAATGCTTAAATGAGGCTAATTTCAATTACATTATTTAAATATTTCAGGACAGATCTATTCAAATTCAAATTCAAATTCAAATTTTATTTATACCCCGCCCTTCTCCTAAAAAAGGACCCAAGGCGGCGCCTATGATTATAAGAAATAAGTCCCATTCAAATTTAGCTTTAAGAAATATATTTGTAATTTTGAGCTAAAGATTCACAAAGCATTTAATTGACAATTCAAATTAAGAACAATTTAAAATGATTTATGATCCTAAACTTCACTTTTAAAATGTAAATCGAAGAGATGTACTTCCATCATGGAATAGTATGGTCCAAATGTTGTTAGTCCAAAATCAAGTTCCACTTGCTCACTAGGTTTTTATTTGATTGGTAATGCAAACAGGCAGTAAAATCCTTGTGTTTCTTTCTATATAAGAAGCCTTACTAAGTTTAGTGAAATTTATTCTCAGGTAGTATAGCATCACAGCCTGATTTAGCATTGTAGAACTTACTTCTGGGTGGATATGAATAGGATCTGGCACTATTTAAAATGAAGTCCTTTAGTTGAACCACATTGCCATACTAATTTGGGATTTTCAGTGACCTTATTGCTATCTACTTGGAAACAGACCTCATTGAAGTTAGTGAAATTTGTACCCAAATAAATATAGTTAGGATGATACTGCAGTTGGTCTGTGTCTGAAGTGTTAGGCCAAATACTTTCAATAAGATGGGAAGCTTCCATATACTGAATCAGACTATCCTGTTTTCCCCAAAATAAGATCTTCCCGGATAATCCCAATTGGGCTTTTTAGCGCATGTGCTAAATTAAGCCCTCCCCAAAAATACTGCAACACAGCAGCAGCCATGAGGTGACCACATTCACTGCTTCCTGCACCCCAAAAATAATAAGATCTCCCCGAAAATAAAGCCAAACGCCTACTTTGGGGGGTCAAAAGAAAATAAGATCCTATCTTATTTTTGGGGAAACACGGTATTAGTTTATTAAGTTTACTTCCATCTGTATATACTGTAGGATCCATCTGGGGATGATGACAGATGTTGAGCAAGATAATTTTTTTCAGTGCTAGTACACTGACTGCAGAAACTTGAGATACTGAATAATTGAAAACTAGAATTGCAATTCTAATAATTGAATTTCAATAAAATTAAAGGATTGAAAAATTACTAATTGAGTAGTATTTTCCTGAATTAGTCCCATGGTAGAATTAATAGTGACAAAGTTCATTTTACTTATATATTTTGTCTTCTTAGCTTATTCATAAAAGAAAAAGATCATAGAAGTGTTAAGATACTTCTAGACAATTACTTTTTTGTTTGTTGTAGTGTTAATGATATAATAGCTAGGTAGCCGGCAGGTCTGTCCATCTAGTGCTGATAGCTGCTGATCTGGATCCAGTAATAGAATCAACAACTCAGATCACAGTGGAACCAAATGACCCTTCAAACTATTTCATTTTCACTAAGCTAAAAATGTAATTACTGTTTTGTTTTTCTTTCAGTCACCCCAAGCAGGCACAAAAGAAAAGACTCTCTGTTGCTGGTTTTGTACCTCAGGCCCAATATCCTTAAGTGCCAAAATTGAAAGGAAGGGCTACACCCCAGGTATGTAACATGAGTTCTAAGGAAAGTAGGTTTATGGTTTTTTTTCATTTAACTAATTTAAATCAATGTTTGGTTTCTTCTGGGGTAAACAAAATGCAGTGTCGTACTAATGGTTGGTTTGCATGTTAACATCAAATATTATGACTACTTGATTATAAAAATACATATGGTACAGTTTGGATCCCTTGCAATGTGCAAGGTCTTTTAAGTAATTAAAATACAAAATTTGCATGACACATGTAATGTTGGCTTGGTAGTATTCACATTTAAATTATTGAGTTGTCTTGAATTCCAGTCAAACTGAGCTCCTGGTGACTTAATGAAAATGTCCATATTTTTTCCTAGATACAATATAGACATATTTGCCCATTATCTGCTGGAGAATTTTTTTTTCCAATTTCCCAGCCTGTATCCCTAGGATTTTCATATGGTACAGATTTACAGATCTGTTTCTAGTTAGTATTTAGGTCAATCTACATTAATTTGGTGGTTGCCATTGCTGTTGCTTCTTGTATTTTCTTAATTATTAAAAATAGTATAACCAATATGTAGTAATGCTTAAATTTTAAAAGATTTATGATTTCCACCTAATGTTCTTATTCTTAATTTCATTCAAGGTGAACCAATTCAGATCTTTGCAGAGATTGAAAACTGCTCATCTCGAATGGTAGTGCCAAAAGCTGCCATTTATCAAACACAAGCATTCTATGCTAAAGGAAAAATGAAGGAAGTAAAACAGCTGGTTGCCAACTTGCGCGGAGAATCTTTGTCATCAGGGAAGACAGAAACTTGGAATGGCAAGCAGTTAAAAATTCCACCTGTGTCCCCATCCATCCTTGATTGTAGCATAATCCGTGTAGAATATTCTCTAATGGTAAGAACTTAATTTAATTTTTAACAGAATATAATATGCGTAGAATAAATGACAGGTTTTGATTGGGCTTTGAGTAATTTCTTGTTATTTCTTTTCAAGGTATATGTGGATATTCCAGGTGCAATGGACTTGTTTCTTAATTTACCACTTGTCATTGGTACTATTCCTTTACACTCATTTGGCAGCCGAACATCAAGCGTGAGCAGCCAGTGTAGCATGAATATGAATTGGCTTGGTCTGCATGAAAGACCAGAAGGTAATTTAACCATACATTTCAAATTATTTGTGATTTTCTATAGGCCTATTATTCTAGTAGTATCTACTGGTAGTTAATACTGTCCTAAATAATAATGTTGCATAAACAGTATAGAAATATATTTTTTCATTAAGTAATCCCAGAATATTATTCTGGATGATTGAAAACCAGACTTTTCTGGGAATGGGGAGATAGGGTAAAACAGAGTCCCAGATCTGTTAAGTTGTATAACTACAGAAAACATTTACAAAATTTCAGTGACATTGCAGTATTGATTTTTGTCATGAATACCACTAAAACTGGCCAAACTGGTATAAATAGATTATATTGTTTTTTCTTAGTTTGTTGGTTTTGATTACTTGGTTTTTACAAACCAGCCAGTTATGGTTTAATCAGTAAGCTGTGGTAATATAAAACAAGGGTTGGCAATGTGGGAACTCCCCAACATCTGTAGCTAGTTTTCTTCTTGGAAAGCTCTCTAAATTATAATGGTTGTACCATTATAAAACATGATTTTTTAAAAGTATAACCTAGTTATTACTTACCAAAACTACCAGATAACAATACAAAATTGTTATCTGATAGTTTTGGTAAGTAATAACTAGGTGACATTGTTGTTATCTCTGCCTTGTACAAATCATATAAACAAAGTTTAATATTCCTGTCATGTTATATATTCTGACATGCATAAGAACATAGTTCGAACTGCGTGTAATTTTCCCTTCAGCACCTCCTAGCTATGCAGAAGTGGTCACTGAGGAGCAAAGACAGTCTAGTCTAGCACCCGTAACTGCTTGCGATGACTTTGAAAGAGCACTTCAAGGACCATTATTCGCCTACATCCAAGAGTTTCGATTCCTGCCTCCTCCACTTTATTCTGAGGTGAGATAACAAGTAGTTAAAGCTCCAGGATTCTATTTTTAAGTATGTTGCATTTTCTTTCATTCTTAAATATTTCCTATTACAATGAACTAATGCATATTACATAAAATCTACATATTAGATGGGTTTATGTTATCTATTTCAAAAAGTTGTTGCAGTTATATAATTGTTTCTCCTTGCTATATTTATGTCTACTATCTGAAATTACAACTTTTATTAAACTTAGTAGAACATAATTTAAATCAATATAAATTATTTCTAAAAAAAGTGTAAATTTTAGATTTAACAAAGAATTTTGTATTTAATCATTGTATAATATACAACAAGTATTTGTATACTAATAAAATACCAAGCCCCATTTAGTTTTACTACAAAAATTTTACTGACCTGGTTGATAACCCATTATGAAAAAAAATCAAAGCAAATAAATGGTTTGTGCTTGCTTTAAGCTCCTTTATTGTAATAAAAGAGCTTAAATCATTAAGCACTATGTGTGCAGGGTAGTTAAGAATTAGCATTTATTGAAGAACCCAAATTGACAGTTGGGCAGTACATTTATTATACCATGCTAGTAGCTTTTAATGAAGGAAATGACCAACTTACGAGTCTGAATTTTTTTTCTTACAAAAAAGATACTTTTTTGTTAAGTGAAAAGTGATTTGGGCTTTTTTTAAAGTTGCAACTGTCAGTAGACAAAGAGTTAGGTATAAAGAAGATCCTACTATATTGTTTATTGAAAAAATGATTTTTACTCTTGGCTTTAAAAATATGCATTATTTCATTTAATTTCATTCCAAGATATATAATTGCTATTGTCTATAAAAGCATGGAATTCAGTGTTATTTGAAGGTGGTTTTTTTTTTCTAAAGTCATAATTACAGCATTAGGATACTTAATATTAGATACAAAGCACTAAAATTTGCTATTCTCTTTCACCCAAATTTTCCCCTGCTTGTTCTGTACAGTGCATAAGTTTTTGTGTGTTCTAAAATACATATGTTAGAAAACCGTAAGAACTCTGAATGTTTTGAAAAAATTAAGGATTGCTGAGAATCAGGCAGCATGTAAAATGTAAATCATCACCATCATTCTATCTCAACATCTGTGCAACCAACCATAAGTATTATAGTTTATTCCTTGTTATTAAAGATGTCTCCTTTTTTTGTTCCTCTTTCACTTAGATTGATCCAAATCCAGATCAGACCTCAGATGACAGGCCATCCTGCCCCTCTCGCTGAAAGAATGTCTCCCAAAAATGTTGAGATGGGTCTGAATCATATTTTAACTGTGTTCAGGATAAAGACGTCCTATAGAAACAGGCTTTGAAAGGAAGTTATTGCCTAAAAGAAAAGGAGAAATAATGAAACATCCTGTGATTATGCTTTTGAAGTCTACAGCAAACATCATAGGACTGCTCCAAATGCTTGAAGACCTGGGCTTTCTCTTTCTGTTCTATACTGGCACATACTAAGAGCAGCCATAATAGCCTACACATGTGTCAAAATACTTACCATGTTGCAAGAGGGATAACATTCTCCTTTTATTTGAAAATTTGCACATGCTCAATGCTTTTGTTGTGCAGTTCAGTGTCACTACAGCTTTTTCTCATTTATGTTGGACTGTTAACCTCTTCTAACTAGTTTGTGGTCCGCACAACAAGGAGCAAAAGAAAGCTTTGAAAACTTTGATACAAATGCACTGACTTTTTTTATTTAGATAAACAATATAGGTTGGACTTTTTCTGCATATGCACATGGTCAGAATTGTCCCAATAAGACTGATCCATGCATCACCTCTTCAGCTTGGATCCTCTTGTGGATTTATTACAAACATCAAATGCCTTCAACCAATCCTTGCTGTATGTTTCACAGCCTACTATAGTAGACAAGCAACAGATTTGAGGGGCGAAAGTAACAAAAGAAAACAATAGGATTTTTTGTCAGGTGTATCTTAATTCCTTTTTAAGCATTTGTTGCCTTTCTACTATTACTGCAAAGAAGAATTTTGTTACAAACTGCCTAAAATCACTTAATCTCAGGTGAACTCATCACTTGCCAAAATGTTGAAATGCTACTTGTGTTTATGTTGCACTGTTGAGTTCTTTTTCCCTCTTTTGTTTTTGTTACTTTGTTCTTTAAAAAGGGGGACTTGGAAAAGGGACATGCATATATTAAGCCATCCTCATTTCTTATTATCTAGCCAAAACATGAAACATATTTAAGAGTGGCCAAATTCCTTGAAGACCCATGTAGGCAATAGCACCAAACATATCAGCAAAAGTTGAGGAGGAAAGTTGTACATGATTTATAAAGTTACTCACAGGGATTTCTTAACTAGGTGGTAGGGGTAGGGAAAGTGAATTTATTTTTATATATATATAGTTAGCCCATGACCAGAAATTTGTAAAAAATTTATAACGAAATTTTAGATTAGGGCGGGCATCTCAAGTGAGCAGTATCTCTTTTAAGATACTTTAGAAGATATTTTCTGGGGACTGCTATTTCAAATACATTCTCTACTAAAAATGAAAGTGACTCAGTAGTAACGTTGATATAATTATCAGGTTTGCTTTGCTTAATTTGAGAATGGGTAACATTACAAGGAATTGACTAGTAGGTGATTAGGGTGGAAATTCAGCACAAATGCTAAAATATTTAATTTTTAAAGTCACAACTGTTACCTAGAAAACGACTCATTTTTTACTACAAAACAACTATTACAATTTTCAAGTGGCAAGAATTGAGTTCATGTATTGCTGACCAAGTATTGATTTTATCAACAGATCAGCTTTGGACTGGTGCAGCTCATCCCAAAGCCTGCTTGAGGATTAGAACAAGTAGGCTAGGCTTGTCCACAAGTGGCCTTCAAGAAAACATGGACAACAATTCATGTTTGAATATTAACAGGGTGAAAAATGAACAGTATAAAATGAATCACGTTTTAAGTGATTCTTTTAAATGAGTTTGACCTTTAGCAAGCAAACTTCACATGATGGCATAATAAGAAAACAGAGCGTTGGAACTTAAAAAATACTTTAACAATTTTGTGCATGTCCCTCTTCCATAGAAGATTAAAATATACTTTAACAGGATAAAGGCATAAAAGGGCATTTGATGGGCTTTTTGTTGTTTTTTGTTTTAATCAATGAGGGAACAATTGTTTTGCATAGCATTACATTTATCACAGTATGATAGAAGGTTCTATATTGAAGCAGGATTGACCAATATTGTAATAATTGGCATTTCAATATACCAATATTGTGATGAGATTAAAATTAGCAAACACTAATTTTTTCACAAAATACACTTGCGGCATTACTATTATCTCTGACTTTAGAAATATTGGTCATTGTCTGGACATTGTATAATACTGGATTTTGAGCTATAGTCCAGTATTCAAAATAACAATTAAAAAGAGGGGATAAGTCCAAAATGTTAAACAAAGTGCAATATTTAATGTTTGCTTTATAGATTATATTCAATGGCTGTTTGTACTATATTTTCTTTTTTCTGTTTTTAGTTTGGTGCTGAATATGTCTCTGTAGATTCTGTTCAAGAAAACAAATTGTGAAAAACAATTTAATTTTTCCTATTGCTCTTCCTTGTGGATAATAAACTTTTTTTTATATAAAGCAAGCTTATTTGACGGTTTTCATCTGAAGAAACAAAAGGTACCTTCTCTTTAAATTATATGCTGCAGTTGTAACACTTGCAGCAAATAAAACAACAATTTGAACCTTCTACTCATCTTGAATATAGTAGACTGGTTAATACATAGATCCTCACTGGGCTTTTAAAGAATGTTAGGTTTATGTACACCTTTATTTTATTTAACCAAGTTTCTCAGTACATATTAGTTTAATAACAAAAGCAATGGACTAGCTCAGTGATCCTTAATCTTTCTGGCACCAGGGACCAGTTTTGTGGAAGACAATTTTTCCACAAACCAGGGAGGGGGAATAGTTTTGCATGCAACCTAGCTTCTGTGCATGCACTGATGCTTCACTCGCTCCCCCGCCACTTGTGAAGCCCAGTTCCTAACAGGCCACAGACTAGTCCACAGCCAGGGGTTGGAGACCCCCTCATGTAGCTCATGAATATCCAACATAATCCTCTTAATACCGGTGTAATTTCCATCAGCTATGGAGCATTGAATTGAAAAGTTTTATGTTGCCAGTTTGGACTTAATGGGAGTTTCAAAAGTATATAAATACATACTAACTGGCCTTGCAATGTTATTTATGTTTAGTTTTCTGTAGGTACCATATTCTGCATTACTATGAGAATGGAAAATAAATAATCTGATGTGACTATAGAAGGTCACATATAACCTTTGTGTATATGAGCTAGAAATATAGGGGACATTAAGAAACTTGTATTCTAAAAATTAGTAATAAAATAAGAGCAAAACTAAATTTGTAGTAAAAATGGTCCCATGCATACTTGAAAAAAGGTCTCAGTATGAACAATCCAAAATAAGTATAGTTTGAAAAGCAAAATAAAAGAGAATTTAAGAGGCAGAAGATACTGAGAACAGAATGGTCAGAGGTTAGCTCGGGTGGGCAAACTTTGCAACTTTAAGTCTGAAGGACTTTAGCTCCTAGACTTCTCCAGCCAGCTTTGCTGGCTGGAGAATTCTGGGAGCTGAAGTCCTTCAGATTTAGTTGCAAAGCTTGCCCACCCCTGGGTTAGCTAAAGGCTTGATACAAATTCCTTAGTATTCTGGAAGCAGCTATGTCTGGCTGGAGAATTCTGGGTGCAGAAGTCCTTCAGACTTAGTTGCAAAGCTTGCCCACCCCTGGGTTAGCTAAAGGCTTGAAACAAATTCCTTAGTATTCTGGAAGCAGCTATGTCTGGCTGACATAATAATGTACCCTAAATATTTTCTTGCAAGTTCCAGTTGTACTTCAGATTTATGATTCTTAGAAACTCTAAAAGCTAACAACTAAAAATTGATAGCACTTCTGCATGGTCATATCAAAATTTATTTATTAATGTTCTCAAACTTGATTTATATAAAATTCAGAAATGACTGAGCATTACATTAAAATTGGAGGTGTGTATGTAGCCTATATAAAATACTGAACACTACTACAAACAAAAACGATGACTCTTTCAAGATTTTGAAAACATCATTTTCAATGATATCTAGCTTAAACTGACCCCCATGTTAAAGCTGAAATAAGCATTGTTCGGTGCAATATAAAATATACTAGCATCAGACTAAAATGATCTATTAGCTTTGAGCATTCATATGCATTAGTGAATTGTATGAAAGTATATTCTTTATTAGCCAGATGCTGTAGAGAATATGATTACAAATTCTAGGATAATTTCATTGATTTTAGGGTTCTTTATCATTAACTGTCAGAATAACATTAACAGCAAGTAGAAAAAGGAACCATCTGTTCTTCCCTTCCTCTTTTCTATCCGATAAGTAACTAGGCAGATAATATTATAAAATCATTAATTTCCTAATAGGTCACATGTTAAGAAAATAATTTTGGTACAGTGTAACCTAATTCTAAATAATTCTAAAGTAGTGGACTATATTAAGGGCTGGAAGCACAGGCAACGACATTAATAGAATGGTAGGGGTTATGATTTTGTCTTGGTGTACTAAAATAAACAGGAGTTTGATATGAGAGAAATCAAGCAGAACTCATTGAAGATCATACATCACTGAAGTAATTAATTAATTTTTTTTTAAAAAAAATCCATCCCACTAGGTCTTGCATGCTATTAGCATCTCCCCATAAATTCCTCGATATCTATCTTTCATATAGCACCACTGCAGGTATGTCAAACTCAAGGCCTGGATCTGGCCCGTGGGGTGCTTAGACTTGGCCTGCAGGGCCATGCCAGAAACAGCAAAGGACCAGTGGTGCCTGTGCCATCAAAGCTTGGGAGAGCTTCCACCCGAGCTCTGTTTTTGCTGGCAGACAGTTGCAGGAGGCCATCACAGATGAAAATGGAGTTTAAGACCCCATTTTTGCTGATAGAGTGCTCAGGCCACCACAGGCTCCCCCGATGAGTGGTGTTGAGTTGGCCACGGACACCCTGGCCATGGACACCCCGCCCCCCCCCAAGTCAAACACAACCCTGATGCGGCCTTCAATGAAATCGAGTTTGACAACTCTGCTTTACTGCTTCCACTGAAAGAGAACCAAACATCTCACACAGAACATGTAATACAAATGCTAAGCTAAAACATGTACTAGCTCAGGGGTAGCTAGTACATCTTTTTATACCTACCACCCACTTTTGTATCTCTGTTAGTAGTAAAATTTTCTAACCGACCACCGGTTCCACAGTAATGGTGACCAGGAGAGCCTTTTACCAAGTACGCTTGGTGCGCCAATTGTGCCCCTTGCTGAGCCGGGATGACCTGCGCACAGTCACTCAGGCGC
>JAPKID020001624.1:0-14492 GCA_026931265.2 Tropidonophis doriae
TCTGAAATGGTATAGGGCTTCCTGCCTAGGCAGGGGGTTGGACTAGAAGACCTCCAAGGTCCCTTCCAACTCTGCTAGTGTATTGTATTCTCTGGCTGGGGAATTCTGGGAGTTGAAATCCAGACATTTTCAAGTTGCCAAGGTTGAAAAACACTGTTTTAAAGAGGGGAAAAAAGCAAGCCATTTCCAGACCTATTTTCAGAATGACATGCAAGGGCAGGACTTCTCCTGCTGATTTGTTTTATCAACATTATATGACAATTCAAGCCAAGAAATATCTGGTGCAAGTGACTGCTAGTAAAAGCTGGAACCGCATAGCAGTTTTAATCAAAAGATTGGAGTCGTTACATTTTCAGAGATTAGAATTTGGGTTAAAGTTATTTTGATGTATATTTTAACTTTCTGTGCAGGACAATCAAGGAAATGACTTTTATCTTGGAATTTTCTGCATGGGGATTTTTCTAAAGAACTCAATGGGAAGATCCACAGTCAACTACAGGTGAGATTGAAGGGATTTTGCATTTGATCTGACCAAAACTAAATCAAAATGAATTTGAAACTTTGGGTTGGTTTCAGTAGGGGGTAACAATGTAGAGAAGAGTAATTTCCCTTGTACTCTGTTTAATGCTGTCAAGATGCATAGGGGAAGCAGCATATGTGACTTGATAACCCATTGATCTGACCCAACAGGTTTGTATATATTATGGTTTAGATTTTATCTGTTGAAATCAGTGAGAATCCAAAGTGCTTTGCTTATAATAATACAGTTGCTTCTATTGTATTGGTGTTCTTTGGATATAATTAGCTTGTTATTAGTCATAGTTTATACACAGAGAAAAAACATAATCTTTAAAAATGAATATATCAGATCTGGGAGTTGAAATCCAGACATTTTCAAGTTGCCATTTTATGTTTCCTTGTCATTCAGTTAATTTTTTTTCCTTCAAGAAGCCTAACAACCATAAAAACACACCTAGATTTCTATTTGTTTATCTTTGCTTCTGAAAGGATCAGGATTTGTGATTACACTGTTCGTGCAATAAAATTACTTGGATTCATAATTATATCTAGAGCAACTAAATGATTTATGAATATTTCTTCTTGTAATAAAACACATATTCTGAACATGTAGCTTATGTCAACTTCCTTTATTTAGTTATAGCACTCATGTCCCCGAAATCAATCCTTTTAGGCAATGCTGGATGGAAATTCTGGAAAGTACTGTATTTTTCAGAGTATCAGACGCACCTTTTTCCCCTCAAAAAAGAGGGTGAAAATCTGGGTGTGTCTTATATACTCCTGAAACCCCGCCCCCTTTGCAAAAATGCCCTTGCATAGCCTTTAGGAGACTTCCAGAGTGCTCCTGGGGGCTGGGAAAAGGGCAGAAATGAGCAAAAAACAGGCTGTTATTTGTTCATTTTTGCTCCCCCAGCCTCCAGAAGCACTCTACGAGTCCCTCAGGAGTAGGGCGGTATAAAAAACCAATAAACTCTAAGCTCTATAAGCCTCCTAAAGGCTATCCATGTCCTTTTTTTGACAAAAAATGGGCACATTTTCATTAAACAGAAAAGTGCAATAACTTTTTTAATTTGCCTCTTCAAAATTTTGGTGTGTCTTATACTCTGGTTCATCTCATACTCTGAAAAATATAGGTATAGCTCTTGCATATTCACTAAAATGAAATAATCTCTTTGTCAAAGGAACACAAACATTAAAATATTTTCAAAAAGAAAGAGAGGAGGATCAAAATTGTGTGTGTGTGTGTGTGTGTGTGTGTGTAATGGATTGCCAAATTAAATATTTATGTAATGGATAACCAAATGAAATATTTTTGCAATGAAATTACCCTGTTTAAAACCATGTTGTTTTTTCTATAGGTGGAATGATATTGGAAATATAACACACAACAAGTCTTCAATTGTTGTAGAGTTGATTAACAAAGAAGAAACTGTACTGTTTCATACGGTAGGCAATTGATTAAATATCAGTCTCAGAATCATAATTAATAATGTTAAAAGTGACAGATCCTGATCCCAGTGATAGATTGCAATAAAGCTTCTATAGCCAGAGACAACAAGAAAATGTGGCAATTCTTAGAACTTCTTTCTTGAATAGACTGATGGTTCCATAAAAGCAAAGCATCTTGTCCATTCCTTTTCAGAGAGAGACGTTCCACTCAAGTGGGAATTTTCACTTCATTCTCATGAATGTTTACATCACCTAGGTATTCTGTCTCATAGAGAGCAGTAGCCTTCTTAATCAGGTGTAGCAAAATAGAAAAAGTCTTGCTGTCTCCAATTTACCTTTGGAGAGAAGCTGTAATACAAATTGGCACTGCACTAACCGTACCAAATAATAGCAATAGCACATAGACTTATATACCATCCCATAGTGCTTTATAGCACTCTCTGAGCTGTTTGCAAAGCCAGCATAGTAGACCCAACATTCTCTCCCTTTATGTTTGACTTTAACAGCTTGGAAGTTCATGACATTTTGAAGTATAAAATTATAACAAAAGCATTTCTCCCCACCTTTTTGAAGTATAAAATTATAATAAAAGTTATCCCCATCCCTTTCATTTCAAAAGGCTCTTTAAACTGAATTTTGCACTAAACCTGTAACTCAAAAGTAGTTATATCTTTCCTGATTGAGGTGGGGGCTTTGTGCTGGGCAGTTGGCTATCAGTAAATGAATGGAGATGAGGGCTGAAGAGGGCAGTTAGCAGTCTTCCATTGAGCAGTGACCATCAGCTGATCAGAAGTGGCCGGACTCAGCAGGCCAGTGGCTACATGCTGATTGAGCCCGATCTCCCCAATGTATACATTTCCCAGTTTAGAGAAACTTGTTCTCTGCATTTTCATACTGCTCTGCCTTTGGGAAACTTTGAGCCAATTACATTCACTTCTGAGCCACAGAACTGGCAAAGACCTGCTCAAGTTTAATAATGCAGCAGCCTTATTTATTCTTTAGCCCAGTCTTTGGAGCCAGATGGTATGGCAAGATTGCACTAGTATCCCTGATCTACGATAACTTGAATGATGCTAAACTTGGGATTTTTGTATATATTTTTTCTGCAAAGCATTCTCCCTTCTGAATATTTCAGAGGAACACGGTCAGTGTTATATAACTCTTTGTAATGTTTGTTCCAGTGAAATTCAGTGTTGTTCTTTCTTTCTTTTTCCCCTCTTCTCTCCCTCCCACCTTTTCTGCTTTAAAAGGATGACCTTGAAAACGCCAAGTACATTTCACGGCTCTTTGCTGCGAAGCACAAGTTTTACAAACAAAACAAAATCTGCACAGAGTAAGTACATATCTTTGGGAAATTCTAGCTGACTGCAATAAATGTCAAGTGGCCGTGTTTTTGGATTAGGTTATTTATGTATTTGTCATGGGTTCGTTTGTTTGTCTGTTTGTGGCCATTGTATTATTTATTCTCCATCTGCTCATTGCCCATATAGCAGAATCAAAGATTATAACTGGTCGTAATGTGTTTTCTTCATGGGTATGCCAGAGATACAAAAAAAGAGGAAACATTCTTTTTTGTAGATGTCTTGGAAATCTGTCATTGAAAGACAATCAAAGAATGCTTGAAATGAAACAGATGAGAAGGAACGGCAGGAAAATCAGGTGTTTCCCACTGTAGTCTAAAATCTACAGTTTATGTTTAGACATTTGTACATGGCTTTATAAATTATTGGCAAGCCCCGTAGGACTTTTCAATTTCTAACTTGACTTTGGTTAACAAATCAGAATGAGAAAATTGGTTTCCAGAAACTTGCTTTGCCCTCCTGGTTCCACTTGGAAGAAGTGTTTTTTAGTGTTGCTGTCATTTATGGAATAAGCAACCAGCAACTCATGCCAAAGACTAGTATATTCAGGTTTTCTGTTGGTTGCTTTCTGATTTATAGCTTTCCCTATGTATACTGCATATTCATCTCTCCTTGGTTTTAAGCTTTCTATCCTCCGTCTTTCTTCATATTAACTTGCCATGGCAAATATTCCTTTGTGTTGGAGTGGAGAAGAAAAACTTACTGCCACTTTGTACATATTGTAGTCTGTATTGAACTACCACTTTTTCTATGGGTACATAAGCTGCATTTTCTTATGGGTAGTTATGTCACTCTGATCTGGGGAATACAAATAGCATGCATCGGAGGTGTCAGTATAATAATGTGACATCTGAAGCATGGAGCCATTTAAATACTAATACTCCGTTGTATTAGATGTTTGATTTGGTCTGATCGGGGCTTCGTACATCTGGATAACCACTAGATTGCAATGATTTTTGTTTTGTTTGTTTTTGCAACAGACTTGGAAGTGGATTAATGTCATGTAAGATGTTTGAAAGAGGAATTCTTGAGATGCACTTCTGTGTGCTTAGCTACTGTGAAATCACTGATCTATCACTGTTTATCTAAGTGATTGAATGGAGGAAATAATCAAAGATAAACAACCAGGTGCCTTTCAGATACTTGGACTTTAGTTCCCATGTTAGATTTGCTTTCTAAGCCAACCTGTGTAAAAGTGCCTTAAAGGAGTTACTCAGTGCTTTTTTGCTTGCCGTGCCCAGCAGCTTGTGCATTTGAGCCATGGGTGGCACAGTGGTTAGAATGCAGTATTGCAAACTAATTGTGCTGGCTGCCAGCACTTCAGCAGTTCAAGCCTCACCGAAACTTTAGGGCAGTGCTAGCTGGGAATTCTGGAAGTTGAAGTCCATACATCTTAAAATGGTTAAGATTGACAAACAGTGTTCTAGAGTTAATTAGTTAAAATATGGCTGAGAGAAAATCATGGTTGACTTTACAACCTGGCTTACAAATTGAACTGCCATATCTGTCCTACCAGTATTTATCATCTGTGGAGCTTTCATAACTAGGTGTTTCCTACATGATGATAATAATAATAAACATTATTATTATTACATGATAGTATTGGCATTCTCATTGAAATCTTTATAAGATTCATATCTTGTCTTCTCTGCAGGGTATACAGTAAATACTCTCTTCTCCTATCTGCCCTCACAACCATAAAGCTGTAAAGTAGTTTTGCTTTGAGCGAGAGAGACTGGCCCAAAGTCCCATTTTGAGCTTCCATGGTTGAGGATGAATTAGAACCTGGTTCTCCCTAATTCTAGTCTAAGAAGTCAGAGAAAGTAGGAAGTATAATGCTTATGGTTAAAACCTAAATCACATCAAAACATTGTACATAATTGGATACTTTATTTTTAGCTTTGCACCCTTTGTTTTTATTTTCATTACAGTAGCCAGATAGATAGCAGTGTATAACAACTGTCCTTTAATTATGAAGCACGACCACCTATAGCCAGTTTCAGAAAGAGAAAATAAAACAAAGGATGGTATAGTGAGACAGTATGATAAGAAATAGCAGACCTCCTGCAGTGGCAAATATTTTCTAGAGATGAGATGGGGGGAAAGTAGTAATGTTTGCATTGGATTTGTGTTTGCTTTCCTGTACCTTTAAGCTCTGGAAGATAAGGAAGGATGACTTAATGAGTTTCAGTCACGTAGAACAACACAGTGACCTAATTTCCATAAAAGTTGCCACCATGAAAAAAAAAACCTAATGCCTCAATGAAAGTAATGGCAGTTCAAATCAAATGAAGGTAGAAGCATGAGTATCTATACTCCAAAAACAGGTTTTTTTAGTTTTCTTGGCTAAAATCTTGGCACTCTTTGTAGTAGTTGAAAGCTCTTGAAGATTTCTTTCGGGGCATCTGTAATAAAAAAAATTTTTAATATAAAATGTGTGGTGTCTTGATCCAGATTTGAGTCACCACAAATGGGGTGGGAGTAAATTTTGCAAGAGATGATTGGGAGAAGAGCAAAATAGGAACTGCTGATGGATCAACCCCATTTTCAGCCCCTCTCTTCTCCCATTCATTTTATTCCCTGTGTCCCTACCATCTGAGTATGAAAGCTAGGCTTTTTATTCTTACATGTGAATTTTTTTTTTATTTTCTTTAGCATTCAGAATTTTCTTCCTTTGGTTGGGAACATGATGATCTAAAGAAGGGGTGTCAAACTCACGTCGTCACATGATGTATTACGACTTTTTCCCCCTTCGCTAAACCGGGCATGGGCGTGGCCAGCCCATGATGCATCCGGGCCACAAATTTTACAGCCCTGATCTAGAGATTATTTGTGAAGCTGAAATAATTGTGTTTCATGTGAGGTGTTGGTATACTTGTTTTATTGATGTTGATGTCGTATTGTTTGATATCTTTTTTTTAATCTTTTTTTTCAAATTCTACTTTTGTTGTCAATTGCCTTTGGAATCTTGTCTGGAAAGTGGTCAGAGTGTTTTCAGAATTTAGTAAAATAATGTTGAGTTAATAGCATTAGATCCCAAGATCTATGATTTCTAGCTGTGAAGTTTTCCATATCTTTATCTTTTGCGTCTGCTGTTTGCAATTAGTATGGAGGCAGGTATGAGTGGGTATTTTCTAATTGCACATCACATCATTTACCAGATCAGAAAATGTAAGATGAGGAATTCCACCTTTCCTTTCTGCACGTAAGCACTTTATTTCTACGTACCTTGTGAATTTGTTTTTTATTTTGTGCCTCTTTGTTCTTTCTCCCACTTCCCACCTGCTTCTTACTATTTTAACATGAAATTCCATTTACCTGCTTGTTTCTCTTAGCCTGCGAATGCCTTTATCTTGTTGGATGATTTGTTATGCTCTTGCTATTATCTTTTTTCTAATTCCCTTTCCAAAACTGGCTTTCTCCAACCTGGTGCCCTTCATATCTTGGACCTATAATGCTCATCACCTCAATAATGGAAGTGGCAGAAGTTGTGGTTAAATAGGTCTGGAGAGCTCTAATTGGAGAAAAAATCACCTACACAATATCAAATTAACTCTGATAGCTTGGTTTCATTCTATTGAATTTATTGCATTTTTAGGTTTAAATAAATTAATTCTTTTTTTTAAGGGCATGTATGATAATAAATGTTAATGCCTTTATAAATAATGCTCTCTATTTCTTTAGTACATACATTTTCATGTCCATTTCAAAACAGATAATAATTGTCGTTATATAACAGTCTTTTCATTCCACTTGCATAAGAATACATGTTCTGTATTTTTCAGAATTACAGTGATTAAGAATCATTTCCATCTTTTCCCCACAGACAATCAAATTCTCCTCCCCCTATCAGACGGCGGCCCACATGGAGCAGGTCATCTTTGGTAAATATCTTGCCGTGAGTGCTGAGCTCAAGAGACACGGAATACTCTAGAGCTCTTCCAACTACAAACAGTTGTAATAAACCATGTAAAAAGAGCCAAGATGGCGCAGTGGTTAGAATGCAGGACTGCAGCCTAATTCTGCTGACTGCCGGCTGCCATCAGTTTGATTCTCATCAGGCTCAAGGTTGCCTTCCATCCTTCCAAGGTTGGTAAAATGAAGACCCAGATTATTGGGGGCAAAAGGCTGATTCTGTAACCCGCTTAGAGAGGGCTGTAAAGCACTATGAAATAGTACATAAGTCTAAGTGCTATTGTTATTGTAGACAGATTACCCAAAAATGCTGTAAATAAGTGTCCAATATGTATGTTTTATTTTACTTCACTTTTTAGCCAAGGCAACACACCTTTATTATGCCTCCTGTGCATGTCCAACGTGGAGAACATTACACTGAAACTCACAATTCACAAGGTTAGTGATGGGAATGGGAATAATAGCAACAACGTTAGATATAGTGCCTTTTATTTTTTGGCAATATGATAAGGATAGGCATTTTTTCATGAGGTTTCTATAATGTATTTGAAGAGGCCACATCCCTGCAATTGGCTGAAGACAGGACAGAATTAAATGAACTTTCATCTTTGTTCAGTATATGCATCCTCTTTCCGAAATAGGTTTGCGCCCAAGTTTTGCCTTTCCAAATCCAAACATGTAGCTAGACTCGTCTGCTTCAGTGTTTGTATTTGGCCCATTGGCCAGGTACATAGTTGATAATAGTTGCCAAATTGAAATGGAGCCTTTCTGATTGACAGCCATAGTTCCTACCTACTTTCTCATGGAAGGTTACTGGTTATCTGGCTAATACTTGAACTGAATGGCAGACAAAGTGAAATGTGTAAGTAAATGATTCATTGACAATAATTATTTAGCAATGGCATTACTAGTGTGTTAAAATCTAAAATTGCAGAGATAAAAGGTATGTCTTGAAATGGTAACAAGCTAGTGGAAATAATAAAATAGTTCTGATTCCATCCTAAATTTTGGAAATAGAAGGTTGCTTTATTTTTGCTACAGTTTGAAGAAGTACCTTCTTGTGTTTGCCTTTGTATCTCCCCTTAGTCCAAGGGAAAATTGGAGCATTTATTTATTTATTTTACAGTTTTTATATAGAAGATTATGGACAAATGTATAACCGTTGAAATCAGTTAAAATAAATCAAAATTGTAACAAGCAATCAATTCTTTCTCCATGATGGTCTCCAATCAAACATAGCTAGTCTTTGAAGATCTAAAAACTTTAAGGGAGCATATTGACATCTGGTGGACAAGAGTTCCATTAATTTGGAAGCCATCACAGGGAAGGCTTATCGTTCATATTTAGTCTTCTGAGAACAAAAGTTCTTGCCAGTCTCCCCACCCCCAAATTTCCTTGAATGAATAGAGAACATCTGAAATGAAATTATAAATATTCCTAGTTGAACAGAATACCATTATTCTTCTGAGCTTACTCCCATCAAAGGTAAGTGAAGGGCAATACATGCATCTTATCATGTTTCCTTTTTTTTGGGATGTCATACATCTGAATAAAACTGTAGTCAGCAATACATGGTCACTATGCTTTGAACTTTTAACCAAGAGCACTGCATGTACTCGGATGAGAGTACAAAATGTTTGTGCGAGTAAAATTCCTATTAAAAAGGGGAGAAAAGATTGTTGAATGCATGGATGGCTGAATAGATGGATGGACATACAATGCTTTCCCAAGTTGTGCATATTAGAATTCTGCAATGACAAGAACGTTATTGAATAGTGACAATAACAGTATTTATTCCATTCAAAAAACAATGATCCCGAGTTTCTGTGCTTATTGGCATTGCTACTCCTATATATGAGGAACTCCAAAAGTACATTAGATTTCTTTTTCTATAGCTATCAGTGATGAGGCTTTGTTTATGCAGGTGTGACTGCTATGGCTAAAACTGAGATATAGCCCTAATAATGTTCTTAGATCACTTTTTCTATCTGCTATATAGCCTGTTCATTGAATTTTCCATTCATTTTCTACTTTTCTTACACACAGATAGCATTTTTCATGGAAATGAAGACATGTTTTACTATAGATCTCAGACTAGCTTGGACAGATGTGCAATGGACTTCAGCTATTTGAATGGCAGTGTCCCAAATGGCAGTGTGTGCAGTGCCCAAAGTATGAACTCTCTCAACCATTCGCAGAACTTCGTTCAAGCTTCTCCAGTGTCCTCCAATCTCAGTATCCCTGGAAGTGACATTATGAGAGCAGATTACATACCAAGCCATAGACACAGTGCAATAATTGTCCCTTCATATAGGCCAACTCCAGATTATGACACTGTAATGAGGCAAATGAAGAGAGGAGTGATTCACACTGATAGCCAAAGCCAGTCTTTGAGGAACCTCAACATTGGGAACACTCATGTTTACAGCCAACCCACAGATCTTGTATACAGTCAACCAGAAATTCAGGAGAGACCTTATACCATTGCATATGGGCCTCAAGGCACTTATAAAAAACATATGACTCCTTCTGAGCAAGTGAATCCCATGAATGCTTTGCAGGCAAAACCGACATCTACTGCCATTTCCCATACGGTTAGCACTCCAGAGCTGGCCAATATGCAGCTCCCCAACAATCAAAGATGTGGCCCTGCACACGTACTGAAGAACTATCTTTTCAGGCCACCACCACCCTATCCGCGTCCACGTCCTGCTACCAGTACACCTGACCTAGCAAGTCACCGCCACAAGTATGTCACTGGCAGTAGCCCTGACCTGGTTCCTCGGAAAGTGCAGCTTTCAGTGAAGACTTTCCAAGAGGACAGTGCTCCCGTTGTCCACCAGTCACTACAGGAAGTTAGTGAACCACTAATGGCAGCCAAACATCATGCAGCCATCAACAAACGCCACAGTTTGGAAGTGATCAGTAATATGGTGCGTGGAATGGAAGCTATGGCTTTAAAAAGCCTAAATGCTCCCTTGCCACGCAGAAATACCCTACGCAATGAGATGCAGCCAGAGGAAGTGGTGCAAAGAGGGCATGAGGTTCAGCAGCTCCCTCATTACCATCACAAAAAGACCTTCTCAGATGCTACAATGCTGATCCACAGCAGTGAAAGTGAAGATGAGGAAGAAGCATCAGAATCTCTGCCTTCCATGGCAGCCGTACATGAAAACATGGAGTATAGCGTTCAATTGCAAGCTGCCTTGGCTCGAATACCTAACAAACCTCCTCCTGAGTATCCTGGTCCCAGAAAAAGTGTTAGCAATGGAGCTCTGCGGAATGACCAGATGAACAACGTTCTGCAGGCTGTGTCTCGAGCCAAGGTGGTGAGGCCAGGACCAGCCAGGACAATTAGCATATCTCGGACTGATCAGAGCATGATGAATGGCTCTTCTCTTGGTCCATCAATCTCTGAGCCAGACCTCACAAGTGTCAAGGAACGGGTCAAGAAAGAGCCGGTGAAGGAGAGGCCTGTGTCTGAAATGTTCTCCATTGAAGATAGCATCATAGAAAGGGAAATGAGGGTGAGTGTATTTTCATGTACTTTAACGGTATCTGAACGGTAACCAGAAGTTACAGTTGAAAAGAAATATTTCCCATGTCATTAAAAAGAAGCCTCTTTCAAAGCTAGTTTAAATTAAGGGCATTAGCCTCTGTTTGAACATAAGGGCAATTGAGAGGGGTTGGTGGGAAATCAGGTCCAATGATGTCTTTATTAAACTGCAATTATAATCATAGTGGTTAAAAACTTGAAGTCTTTCACTGAAGTAAGTAGCAAAACTGAAAAAGTTGGAAAGTTCTTAGCTCTACCTTTTAGAAAATTTTCATAAAAATCATTGAAATAGATAAATGTTGCCTTGGATCATGTTCAGAGTCAGCATAAATATTTCAGAATACTTAAAATAGAAGACACTAGATTTCATTGATGCATAAGCCAATGTGATGTCTGAGCTGGTAGTAAGATAGTAAGAGATCTGCTGTATCACCTTAAAAACAAGTCTAGGCCAACATTCTGTTGCTGTGGTACTCATCCAGATGTCCTGGGGAAATCTACAAGCAGGACATGGGTGAACCGCACCATCTTGCTTCAATTCTCCAGCAACTGATATCCAGTGGTATCTTGTTCTGATTGTTGAAATAGTGAATAATCGTCTTAGATACTGTCTATTGATAGCTATCTGCCCCCATTTTGAAAGCTGTTTAAGTTGCTTGTCATTGTTATAATTAGTTCCCTAGTTTAAGTACGTGCTGTACTAATAAATCTGTTTATTTTCTTCAGCTGAAAACAGACTCATTGATTAGGACAAAAATGTGATGTTCTCATATTTCCAGAAAGAACAAGAAATCTAACATCTAGATTACTCAGGCTGCTCAGGTTGACAGAACATTAATTTTATTTTCAAACCAGGGTACATTTTTTACCCAACCCCTCCCTAGTTCATCATTCCTGGGCTTTTGTTGTTTTCAGGTCATCCAGTAGTAACTAGGCATATTTTGGTTGTTTTTTTGAAGATCTGGAAACTCCCTGGAAAGGTTTATGAAGTGGTTTATGAAGCTTAGGGAGGCAATGTGAACAGTTTCCCTTGAAGCTTTCAAATCAAGCTAGACCACCTAGATTTGAAATGCAGCCATTTATTACAGACTTGTAAGACAATTTTAATTTTAATAACTTTGTAAAGAGATTACTGTATTTTTGGGACTATAAGATGCACCAAGATTTTGAAGAGGAAAACAAGAAAAAAAACACTTTCTGCCTCCCTGGTCCCCAGGAGCACCCTGCACATCCCATTTCCCCCCAAAAATGGACCTGTTTTTGAACCCCCCAAAAAATGTCCCACACATCCCATTTTTGCCGTCCCCAGCCCTGAGGGATGGTGGGTTGTTGTTGTTTTTTTGCATAAAACATGCCCATTTTGGGGGAAAACAGGTAGTGCGCGGCGGGGGTTTCAGGAGGCCAAAAATGACTGTATTCAGTGTATAAGACGCAGTGACAATTCCAGCCTCTTTTTAGGGGGGAAAATGTGTCTTATACTCCGAAAAGTACAGTAGTTCAACCCTAAAAATTATTTGAGAATTCTTTCAGGGATACATATAAATATGAATAATATATTTGAAAGGTAGAATATTACCAAACTGAAAGAAGATGGCTGACATTTCATAATACTCCCTAAATCCCACCCCCAGGAAGAATGCCATTTCTTTTGTTAGTTGATAGTGATTGAAAAAGGTGTAGGAGCTTTCATGAATTTTAAGAGATGGAATCACAAATGGCGAGTTAACGGCATGTATAGTTTTTGAATCTAACAGAAATGAGCCATAGAAGGTGGGGGAGAAAGAGTTCTCTCTCTCTTTTTTTTTTTACATTTCACAGCTTTGCACATTTATACAATACTTTACCTATTATGAACCTTTTCCATTTGATCTTTTTGGTGGGATTGGGATAGATTGGTGAAGAGGGATGTATTTTTATTCAGTTTATATTTAATGGAGCTCGGTGGTTTAATTTCAGCATGACAACATCATTTAAAGTATATTAGCAATCTGGGTGTTATATCTGATATTTGCAGTTTTCTTGGCTGGCTTGTGTTGCTCATTCTGTGGCTAACATTTACATCTGACGGAGAATATGAAAGAGAGAAAGGACTGCCTCTGATGACAAGTCCTCTGTATTGTGAGACAGTTTCTTTGAAATTTAAATTCTGCATTCATGTCAGGATATTATCTCCTTCCCCCAAGGAAATAATAGGAAGTTTAGGAGATGCATTTGGGTTTGTTCTGCTAATGACGATCATCTGCACTCCTCAGTTGGTGTTGTAGATTTTGTGGGAGATTAAAACAACATTCCAACATTCTGCTGGCATTGTTTCTAATCATCCTGAGATGAAAGCATGCCTTTTCTTGCCAAAAGTATCTAGAGAAACAGAAGATGGCAGGCCTGGAAGCCCAGAAGAGGCCCTTGATGTTGGCAGCACTCAATGGACTCTCAGTTGCTCGAGTTCCAGTGCCTGAGGATAGCCAAGATGAAGGAGCCAAGGTGCCAATGGATGAGCGGGTAAGAAAAGGGCTTGCAAAACAAAGCAGATTTTCTTCCCCCTTTGGGGTGGTGATAGGGAGGTTGTCAACAATGGTCATTCTTAAATATTTTATTTTAAAATACTTGAGCAACATTACACTATACCCAGTGGTGAAATTCACATTTTTTAACTACCAATTCTGTGGGTTTGGCTTGGTGGATGTGGTGTGGTTTGGTGGATGTGACAGGGGAAGAATACTGCAAAATTGCCATTCCCACCCCACTCTGGGGCCAGCCAGAGGTGGCATTTGCCGGTTCTCTGAACTACTCAAAATTTCCACTATCGATTCTACAGAAACTGTCAGAACCTGGTGGATTTCACCCCTGACTATACCCTTGTTAACTGTAAAATGGGGATGCGATATGTATGGGATCACCAGTACAACATGGGGGGAAATACTAGGACCATGCTAGGTCATGAAAGTCTTGCCCATGGAATTAGTCCATGAACAGTTTTATTTGTCTCTAAACAACAGAATGCTTTTATCCTTCCTTACCTTTCAGTTGCTAGTGGTAGCATAGGTAGCTCCTTTCCCTTTGCTAGTATATCAACAAACAACTGTATGAGAATGAATTAAAGTAAAGAACAAGTTGGAACAGCCTTTTAGTTAAACACTCTCTTTTAATTTATATCTTTAATGGAAAATGGTAGTGCAAAAACTTGAGAAGGAAATTGGAAGAAGGGATGGTGTTCACCGAGTATGAGCAGATTCCAAAGAAGAAGGTAGATGGGATTTGTACCACTGCTATTCTTCCTGAGAATATTGATCGTAATCGTGTCAGAGAAGTCATTCCATATGAAGAGAATCGAGTGGAGCTGGTACCCACCAAAGAAAACAATACAGGCTATATCAATGCATCACACATAAAGGTAACAATGGGGAAAATGAGCTGTATACTGGGAAAAAATGGTGTCTAAAAGAAGTTGACATGACCAAAGTGGGTGACCAAAGTGCTCAGTCCTTGTTGAGATGTGGACCAAGTAACAGGCTGGTTACCAAGGCAACCTCTTGGCCTCAGTAGCTAATACCGTTTCTCTGAAAATAAGACTTCCCTGGATAATAAGCCCAATTGGGCTTTTGAGCGCATGTGCTAAAATAAGCCCTCCCCCAAAAAATAAGCCCTCCCCAAAAATATTACAACACAGCAGCAGCCATGCCTCCTGCACCTCA
>JAPKID020001625.1:0-12168 GCA_026931265.2 Tropidonophis doriae
TTAAAAAACATTCCTCAATCCTGGAGGATGAGAATGGAGGAGCGGAGGGGGCCTCGGCCTCGCCCACAGGCGGTCAACAAGAGGAAGATACAATTGCCAAAAGACTTAGATCTCATAAATGACTTTTTTCTTTATGTATGAATTTTATTTGGATGTTTATAATAACAAATGATTGATTGCATAATGTGAAATGTTATCATCTCTTTCCACTTTGTAGGTAAATGGAAAATTTATTGCATTATTTTTTGTGTATGAAGCCTAGGAGGGAGCGGACACCTCCGATACTGATGTTCTCAAAATGTTTCTCTTTTCCTGTACCTTACCCTTTTTTGTACCTTACCCCTATAAAATTGTAAAAACCAACAATGCTGCATTTGTATTCAGGGTTCTGTGCAGAACAATGAACTTGACAAAAGTTATTGTCTTGTGTTGTTGTTCTCCCTAAAACTTCAGATAGATTTGATTGATTGATATTGCCTGACCAAGTATCAGCTCTCTCATTCATAATTATTAGAACTCTAATGCAGATAGGATGTCTTCAACACTTTTTCTCTTTAAATGTAGATGATTTTCCTTCATTGTCTTGTCACTTAAGTCTCTGGGTCATCATACATTTTAACTGTTTTAAAGGATACAAATAAATCATATAAAGATACCCAGTCATTTCCAGATTAAGCCACATTTTCATGAGCTTGGATTTACTGGGTCCTACTGCACCCATTGTACTCAGAAAAGCCACAGCACAACACCCCAAAAAAGCAAGTAATTCATACACTAAAAGAAACAACATGAAGATAAACAACCACAAGCACCAACAACCAACTAATTTACACACTGAAAGAAATATGAACACCAGCACAAGTACTAATTCAAGCGCTAAAAAAACCTCAATATAAAGTTGGATACAACCACAAATAATTCACATGCTAAAAAGGGCAACAAGAAAGCAAGCCTACTTCACAACTAGAGGAGCTCCTTTGGTTCTGATCAGATGGGTTCTGTGCCCCGTCGTAACATTTGGGACGGCACATCTCACGCATGCGCATGAACACCCCCTTCATCACATGAAAGAACCAGAAGGATCAAAAAAAACTGTTCAGAAACCGCGCTAGCAAAGCTATGCCGCCGGCTTAAAGGTTATGATGAACTCGCTCTAAACGCTCCTCTCCCAAATTTAGAATATTTACTTTAAAACACAAGCAGCGCCCCTTGGTTTATGTCTTTGAGTCTTCATGTTTCTTGTTTCCCCCACAGAAACCAATATCGGGCGCTCTCATTACATATGCTAATATATTCGCCGGCAGTACCGCCCCTGGATACTCTTGGCAACAGGGGGCTGTTTTTCATGCAAGGGCCCTATGATTAAGGAAAGTCGGAAACATCAAACCTTTGCAGTTCTAGAAGAGGAAACTGCCATAGAATCAGCTTCAACTGAGGAAAGCGACATAGGAAAACAGTGAGGAGAAAACGGCGGAGCCGCCGAGGAGGCCATATGGAAGCTTAGAGAAAGGGAAACGGTTTCCAGCGGACCCAAAGTGGAGAACTACCACTCTTTCGGAGCCTCTTGATCGTTCACGTAATACTTTTTTATGTTTCTGTACTTTCCTATGTCTGAGGAAAGAAGATTAAATTTCTGCTTCCGGCGGAAAGCGGAATTCCGCATTGACTTCCGTTCTGCTGCAATCGGGCCGCTTCTGCGGTTAGTTCCGAGTCTCGTAGGGATTGGATCTCTCCGATGTAATCGGATGGCGCTGAGAACGATTCGAATTGAAACCCAGGAAATCCAAAGAAGGAAGCCAGAACTTTAAAGTTTGGAGACGGCCGGGACTGCGAGGCGGGGAGGAAAATCAGCGGGAGAGGCTGGGAGTCAGCGCTGGGGGGCGTGAGGTCTTCGCAGGCTGCGATGTCCAGGGACAAGGCCCGTCCCAACCCTGCCGGGCAGCACCCCTCGGTGGGTCTTGCCACGGGGAACCTGGGGAACCCCGTTTCTTCCCCAGCAGAACAAGTTCTCCGCCGGTTCTTGCAGCTCTTTGGAAGCGGGGCTCCCTACCCAGCCAAGCTAGGGCTCGTCAGAGACCTTTCTACCCTGCTGGAGGCTGTGGACTCTCGGTGGCTGTTTGGGGCCGCTCCGGCCCTGCTTCAGGAACTGGTGGTTGCCCTGAGCCATTATGCGGCGCCTCTCCAGTGGGAGCCAGAGGGAGGAAGATACCCCAGGGAAAACTCTTCTGGTGCAGCAGAAGCTGAGCGAGCAGCGGAAGTCAGTTTGATTTTCTGCAACATCCTGGCCAAAGTAGAAGAGGTGAAAGACCTTGAGGGGTTGGACTCTGCAGTTACTGGAGCAATCCTTCGCCAAGTGGCAGGACCCATCTTCATCTGTGCAGTGACCCATGGGGCAGAGAGGCCATGGACCCAGCCCAGGAGTCAGTGTGGTGCTCAGGAGCTCTTGGATGCTCTGTTGCGTGTTTTGGAGTATAAATCGATACCCGAATTTCTCAGAGGCACAAATGAAGGTGAACATGGCTGGTTTGTTGTGGTGATGCAGTGCCTGAAGCCAGAATTAACCAAGTGAGTGAGAGTCCAGTGTTGATTTCCAAAAACAAAGATATAGTTCCCTTTGTAACCTAAAATAAAGTCTGAAATGTCCTTCAGTACAGGGAATCCTCAATTTACAACAGTTCATTTCATGACCATTCAAAGTTACAACAGTACTTACGACCTTTGTAGCAGCCCGAGACTGCGGCAAGAAAGGTTGTAAAATGGGGCAAAACTCACCTAACAAATGCCTCATTTAACAACAGAAATGTTGGGGTCAATTGTGGTTGTATGTCAAGGGCTATCTGTAATCTTGTAATTGAATTTACTGTGTGATTGAGCTTATAGATCAGGCACATCATTTGTAGTTTTACTTTGAAAGAGACCACTGAGAAGCATTATGGGAGTGATGCTCTAGGATTAGGCGTATGCCATTTTTCTGGTCTAGATTGATAATACCACATGGAAAAAGGAATATGGCTGTTGAATATGTCAACAGTGTTCCATAGTTGCTAAAAACGCAAATGGGGTTTTATTTACAAAAAATAAAGTGAATTTTGTTTGTAATGATGCAGACATCATTACAAACAAAATTCACTTTATTTTTTGTAGTGGCTAAATAATATTGTACACTTTAAATACATTTTCAGAAAACTTCAGAGAAGCTGAAATAGGTTTAAAGAAGAGCAAAAAAGAGCAAAAGAAAGAAATTGAGAACTGGATTTTTAGGCTTGAGAAAATTCAATGAAGTTGAAATGCAATTGCATTCTCAAAGTACCTGAGGGAACATCATGCAGAGGTTCAAGACCTGTTCTGTCTATCATCCCGAAAAGCAAGATCCAGAATTGTAAACTTAAGTTATAGGAAGGCAGTCTTGAATGTTAGAAAAATCTTTCAAATAATAAGAGCAATTTGACAGATAATCCATTTACCAGTGGAAAAGAGATCATTTACAATCAGCTTTCAAGAAAAATAAGTAGTCTCTGCCATCTTAGTATAAAAGAATCGTGTACTAAAGGGTGAGTAATTCTCTTTGTCTAACCCTTATTTTCTTTCTCTGATTCAGAGAAACATGGCAGTGTAACCCAGCAACAAAGTACGTGTTTTGCTTTGTGCTCCAGGAGATTCAGAGACCTTGGCTAGGTGATCACCTGGAAAAAGTTCTGCCACCTTCACTGCTGTTGTCAGATGACTACCGAGTAGAAAATAAAATTATGGGTGTACAGTGTCTTCATCATATTATTCAAAATGTGGTAAGGAGAAACTGCATGCCTACACTATTTTGTCCTTTCCCTGCAAAAACATGCAGAGGCTATAGTCTCTAAATCCTCTTCTCTCCAGACAGATAAATAAGTTGAGGAAATGGCTATTAAATCTCTCCTGATTAGAGCAAATAATTATTCTTCGTGAAGCAGACACAACATGTATGTGTCTTGACATTGTTTTATGACATTGAAATAGTAATGAGAATAAGCAGCAATAGACATAAAGGGTTAGCAGTAGGGTTAGTCTTTGATTTAAATCACTTTTCAACAGTTTTCAACATCCCTATTTCACTAACTCAGTCTTTATGGAAAGGAGATATTTATGGCTGCAATTTTAGATTTAAATAGGGATAAACATTTATGCATAGGCAGGAGCTAATCAGTTTACAGTATTAATGGAGATATTGTATTTATACAGAAAAGAGGTATATGCAATCTGATTATTTCCACATGCCTCTTCCTCCTAGGAACAGGAGTTTAAATAAGCAAAAGGGAAAACAATATCCAAAACCTAGCATATAATCCAATGTTCTACTCTAGCCTGTTTTGCTAAAAACTGGGATATGAAAACATCAGTGCCTTCCTAGCCTTTTTCAATGTTTAGTATAAATATAACAATGTATGTGTACCTGTAAATTTCATAATGTCATGATTCTGTTGCATAACCCAGCTAAATATACTTCCAGCTGAGATAATGGATGTACTCTTGTTGCAGCCAGCAGCTGTCCTCGGCCAATTTAACAGAGTTCAGGTTGTGTATCATGCTCTCTTTAACCATCTCTACAGCAGGGAGGCTCAACTTGTGCAGGTAACGTACAGCATAAACCCCTGCAAGTATTTATTCAAAACTGTCATTGATTTTAGCTGGGCTCATTCCTTATCTAAACAACTCTAGAATTTTAGCCTTAACTTTGCCTTTACAAGCCATTTCATCTCAACATACTCCGATCATAGAGAAATGATAAGTGTTGCTCTCTTCTCAACATCCCTATTTGAAAAAGATTAGTCCATATTTATCATGTAACTGCTGTTGGGCTGAATTTGGACCCTATGAAAAAAATGCCCTGCAACTCTGTTGTTCCTCTCGACATAAAACTTGCTTGTTCTTTTGGCTGCCCAAGAGATGTACAGAGCATGGCGTTCTCAAGACAAGGTCCACTATGGTGTTTGTTGAGGTGCAAAACCAAATCTTGGATGAGAACTTTTGAGAATTACTTTACTTCTAGATAATAGTGATCAAGGTCTATGCAATAAAAAAGTGGCCAAGTTCACCCAAGATGCATTGAATATAAATACTGTGCTTATCTGACTTAAGAGTTTTTACTTGGACAAATGTTTTAATTCTGCCAGTTTCTGTACTGCATCTTGCAAGATAACGCACATTAGCTAGAACATATAATTTCAATCACCTGCTAAGTATGGCAGGCTGAGAGGGTGACAAGGTAGCTGAATATCACAGCAGGGAATTATGGCAGAATAAAAGAAGAAACTCTATCTCTCATCTACTCTTTCTGGACATCTGTCCCAAGCATATGCGCAGATCCAGCTGTTCTCATCCCTAACCCAGGTTGTGTTGCTGTGTATACTGGACGTGCTGCTAGTCTTGGAAAGAGCCCCACAGCAGTTGTCCCCTAAACCCCGACGTATCACAGCCTCTGACAGAGTCCTCCAGCTGTTACTGACCCACATGGAAGCAGAGAGCCAGCTTTCTTTGAGGAGAATATATGCCAAGTGCCTGCCTGTCTTTGTTGAGAGGTAAAAAATGCCCCATCTATTCTTCACTGCTTGGTAGAGGGAGGCCTCTTCTCACATGGCTTCTAATTCTGAACCAATTTGTCTTTTGAGAGGCTTGGCATCCGGATTGTTCATCATCTGAAGCGGCTGCAGCAAGTGATTGTGGGATACCTGGAAGTCCCTGATGGACCAGAGGAAGCTGCTCGGATTGCAATGTTAGAAACACTGAAGTGTACAATAGAGCACGCCTGGCCTAGGTATTTAAGAAGAGGCATGAACCCTAAAACCTTGGGTGCCTCCCTTAGAGTCAGAGAAAATTGCTACAAAACTTGATAGATGTGTGTATATATATATATATATATGCATTGTATATCAGAAGGGGAGAGTTGTGGAATAAATGATCAGTGATCCTGAGGCAGAAGCATTTGGGGTGCAGTTCAGTGAGGGTAAAAGTCTCCAAATTGCTGATTTAGAATCAAATGCCAAGAAAACATACTGAAAAGTGGATCCTTTTATTCCAGCTCAGTAAATCAGAGGTCCCTAATCCTAGGCCACGGCTATTGGCCCATGTCTATTCAAAACCAAGCCACACAAGTGTGCACTGAGATAAGTTGAGCTATGTGGGTGTGTATGCACACACCAGCCTGCTGCTCACACAGCTGTTTCCCTGTCCCTCCCTCCCCAGCTGGGCCACTAAGCCCCAAAGGTTGGGGACCGCTGCATTAAATATGGTGGCTACGGTGGTTATCTTGACTATTATAATGGTAATAGGCCATCCTGTGTCAGTAGATCCCAGGCATGTAGCTTTTCCAGCTAGGTTGGGTTTGGGTTCCCAGGTATACTGGGGGAACATTTGTCTCCAGAAATAGCCTACCAACCATATCTCCATCTTCTTGCCACAGAATGACTTGTCGTCTTGCTATAATTCTCAAGGCTTTGCTGAGGATGATGTGGGATGTGGTCACAGATAGGAGCATCACCCCTGAACCTGTGAAAGCAACTTTGCTTCAGAGAGCCACCAAATGCCTCCTCTTGTTGAATCGCTGTTCCCAAGGACAGGTGAAGGTGAGCCAAGTTTCATTTCTAAGGTGAACTGGAGATGTGGAAAAAGCAACCTAGGATTTCAACAGAAGAGAAGGAATTTCTGACAACTCTAAGGTATGAGATCTTTAACTTCCAGAATATTTCACCTCTACCAGCATGGGGAATTCTGGGAGTTGAAGTCCATCCATCTTTTAAGTTACCAAGTCTGAAAAACATCGAGTTAAGTTTATTGGTGTTCTAAGTGTGTGATGCTGCCTGGTAAACAAATATGGCAGAGCAAAAGGCAATAGATAATCTCTTTGTCCTTCTCTGCCAGGTCCTATTGCAAGAAGTCTACCAAAGCTGTGAAAATGAACACCTCAAGGAATGCCTACAGCAAATACAAGAGGATCCTGTCACAAGTTTGTCTGCTGAACAACTCCAGAGAGATGGTGAAGGGGATGCCCGCTTTTTGAACCTGGAAAGAAAAACTTCAGTTTTTTAAGAATGAAAGAATGTTCTTGCTCTTCAACAGTAACAGTAAAAGAAAGTAAGTATGCTTGTCAGAAAGGACAGCAGAAACAAATGCTAAAAACAGAAAGCCACTGACTCACTTGTTCTAGTCTGCTTATTCCTTCGTCTCTTTTATACAAAAAGCCTCCAGGCAGTCTCATGGTGAAGACATGTACAATTATTTCACAGTCCAAGTATTTTTTTGTCCTCAACTCCCAAGTAATGTCTCTCTGGACTTGGACAGAGGTTCTGCTTCCTGCTCATACTCTATTTCAACATAAGCTCGTTTCTGTCTCAATGGCCCTTTCAGTGGAATTTTCCCCTTAGACTTGGGTTCTGATTCTTTCGCTTCGTCGCTGGATGACGCCTCACTACTTGACTCCAGTTTATCCATTTCCTTTAATAGAAAAAAAATGGAAGGTTAGAAACAATAGAGGCAATCAAACACATTTTATTTGCTCCCAACCCTCTTTCTATATTTTCTTGCTACCAACATTCTCCACCAAAAGGCTGTGCTGCAGGAAGTACCAATTCTCAAAATTGTTGCTTTCAATTTGAGGTCTCTTTGATTCCCAGAGACATTAAGATTAACATTAAAATTACTTCGTTGCTGTTCATGGATGATCTTGGCATTTTATAAATTGTTGAATTGCAATCTTCAATGGGCTGCACTTACCTCAAAATCGCTGAGATCACTCTCATCAACTTCTACATATTCCCTCTTGTTCAAATCCTACAAGGAAAGCATAAAAAAGATAACAGAGCAGCAGCACTTGTTCATGTATAACAACCGTTCCTTTCTCTGTTCGTATCTTGATTTGTTATCTCCATCATCTTTGTTCCCATTTTCTATTGTTGTATTTTTTTTAACAATTTGTAAACCACTAGAAAGCAGAATATTTTTTACCAGGACTTATGGACAGTCAATTAGAAAAGTCTCATGGACCTGCTTTATATGTAGTTTACAGCTGTTTATGCACAAAGATAGAATACTCCAGACATATCCATAATGGAGGGAGGGATTATGAAGATGGCTGAGTGTGCAGGGATGGCTACATTGACTTATTTAACTGGGAGAACTAGTTACATAAATGTAAAAGCTCTTTATGGACTTTTTGCTGAAAATGAATAAAAATGAAATGAAAAAAATGATTTTTGGTTTAAAAGGTCTGTTTAAAGGGGAAAGAACCACAATATGCAATTTGGAATAGTGGAGATGCCAATTACTATGAAGTCATTTATTCAGATATCATTTTTCCTTTGTTTTATTCTTTTACATTTTTACTTTCTCTTCCTACCTTTTATGTTTCTAGTTGTTTAAACTTATGTAAAACCTTAGGATAAAAATTTTAAAGCATAATTTGTAAGCCACCCAGAATTGCTCAGAAACAGATAGCATATAGCAATGTTGCTTATTGATTGATTTAATATGGGAATCTTTATGGATTTTCCTACCTTTTATGTTTCTGTAGTTTTTTTAAACTTATGTAAAATGTTTATTAATAAAAAATACTTTAAAAAATTTGTAACACACCCCCTTTCCAAGAATTGTTCAGTATCAGGCAGCGTATAAATTTTATTTATAACATTTCAACCCCCAATTCTCAGCCTTCAAAGAAGGAAATAGGAGCATCTTTGGGGACACTTCATTTGGGGAAGCAGGATGCACCAAGTTAATGAACCTACTGTAATGCAACCATTATGAAGCTTGGCTTTTTTTCATATAATCTGAAGTTTTAGGTTAGCCATAGAGCAGGGCCCAAGACACTATTCTACCATCTTGCCCTCCTCTGAAGTGCCAAGCTAGGACTACGGATTCTAAAATCCCCAGCCAGATCATCTCAGCCTTTTTGGGGGTGGGGGTGTGCAGTCCTAATTAGTGGAAACTTTACATTTCCTGACTGGATGTTTATTCTTTCTGTTACTCTTAGACCTCCCAACAGAAGATTATGATGATGAAGCAATAGAAAGCTGTATATTGTAGTCTTTTTTTCCTTAATACATGCAATCCTCCACCCTGCAGGCACATATATGTGTTCAGCATTCTTCCTCACCCACTGGTTAAAGCAAATCAGCAAGTTTTAAAAGCATTACTTGTTCCTCCTTCTCTGCCTCTTTCTCCATCTCTGAATCACTTTCGCTTTCAGCTTCATGCTGTTCCAGAGCTTTATCAAAAGCATGGATAGGGAAGTTGTAGATATCGCCATACTAATGGGAGAAATGTCAAGAACAGTAACATGTTAAGACAATTTCCAAAGATCTGTAACAGTGCTAATTTCCACTGAAGGCACTTTAGGCATCTTGCCTTATAGTGAAGTTCTGATTTAAGGCAGGGGTGTCAAACTCATATTGTGACAGCGGCATCACGTGATGTATCAGGATTTTTTTCCCCGTTCACTAACTGGGTGGGAGTGGGGCCAGCACGTGAGACATCTGGCCTGGGGACCCATGAGTTTGACAGCCCTGATATAAGGGATTATTTGAGGGGTCAGGGAGTGCCCACTATTCTCAGATGTTTGTTGAATCGCAGCTGAAACAGAGCCCGTTTTCGATGGAAGAGTGCTCAAACCACCACAGTCACACCCAACACAAGTGACATCGAGTTAGACGCACCCACCCTGCCGCCCCCCAAGGCCAAACGCAACCCTGATGCGGCCTTCAATGAAATTGAGTTTAACATCCCTGACTTAGAAGCCTGAGAATCCCTAGCCCAGACTACGTGCCAGCTGTTGAGTAAACTCCTGAACTCTAGGGATTATTTTCTGCTCCCTCACAGAATCTGTTGCTTAAGCTCTTGCCTCTGAGACATAAATGCCAGAGCAGATAAGCTTCCTGCACACTATGTAAAAGATCTGGCAACCCAATTCCTTTTTGACCTTCCTGCTAACAGATCATACCGTATCTTGCTTGAGTCTCTCCAGTAATTCCTTTTCAATTGCATTGTCCAGCTGAGCTGCAATTAAGGCTTTTTCCTAGGAGACAAAAACAAGGAATAATTCAACAGGATAGTGGAAGATGAAAAATAGTATTATGTGAGAAAGGGTTGGTTCCTTCCATTCTCCTCAAAAAAAAAAAGGGGGGGGGGGGTTCCAAAGGCCATTTTTTTTAAAAAAAACCAAAAACCTTTAGTGTCATGCATATGCACTCTTAGTTATGCTCAATATAAACTCGATATAAACAGATACATTCCAAAGGGGTAGACACAGTAAAATCTTAGCACTCTAAAGTGGATCACCATCTGAGGATTTGCTCAACTAGTAGATGGACGTCTGGACTTCCTGGGCGAGGGTGTCCACTAGGTGCCAGCACCCAGAGGTTATGGTCAAAATGTTGGTTGCAACAACCAAGAAAACAGCAGCAGACCCTGGAACTTCCACAGGGGCAGCTTTGAGAGTCAAAACAGCAAAGAGTGAGGAATCTCTGTGGCAGATAAGGGGTTTTACCTCTCGTCTTTTTTCACGCCTTTCAATCTTTTTGCTTAATGGTACAAGTTTTCTCCTGAAAGAGACAAAAGATATAACAGCTCTGCAAACCAGGTGTCAAGAAGCTGCAGCTCTCTCAGGCCAACAACAGGCCTGTATCACAATTATAACAATTATAACAGTAACCCCTGCTGAAACGGACAAACCTAGGCAATGCCACTTACTGCCTCTTCAGTGTCAGCTTACGGATTCGGATCAGGTACTGGGTGATCTTGGTAAAGCGCTGCTTGCATTTGTGCCGGATGAAGCGGGGCCAGTAGATGAGATTCTCGTCAATCTCTTCTAATGCTTTCTCATAGTTTTTGCTCAATCGGACCTGCCAGAAATGAAAGAGGAGGAGGCACGCAACAAAGAGTTGTGGTGGCACAGTGGTTGGATTGCAGTATTACAAGGTGACTCTCTGCCCACTGCCAAGAGTTTGATTCTGACTGGCTCAAAGTTGACTCTGTCTTCCATCCTTCCAAGGTTGGTAAAATGAGGACCCAGATTGTTGGGGGCGATATGCTGACTCTGTAAACTGCTTAGAAAAGGCAGTAAAGCACTATGAAGAGGTATATAAGTATGTATAAGTGCGATTGCTATTTCTGAGAAAGGCTAACACTGAAGTCTGAAGCAGAATGAGAATCTAGATTCTAGAATATCAGCAGAAGGCAAGAGAATATTATCTTTTTAAGAGATGGGACAACAGGAACTAAATAAGGGTCACACCATACACACCATAGATTTGTGTGCATCAACGTTAACCTTCACAGGAATACTGATGGTCAATGTATTTTCCAAGTCAACAATGCCAGCAATGATTCCTACAACTGGACACTTCTTCACACTTTCTTTACTGAATACCTTTTTTTAAAAGGCTATCGTTTACAGTTGGAGTCCTCAAACATTTTGAACAGGGGGCCGATTCACCATCCCTCACACTGTTGAGGGGTTGGCCCAGCTGGGTGGACATGGCTAGGTAGTCACGTGACTGGGTGGGCATAGCCAATTTAGCAGTGCATTATGCCTTTGTCCTTGCTGAACTTGTTAAACCCAAGGACTTGGGTTTAGGCTAAACCCCTAACTTTATTACAACAGCAGCTTCAGGCTCTTTAAAGTAGACCATTAAAAAAAGAATAAAACAAACAGGATTTCTTTCAAAATAACTCCTAAACATATGTTCCAGATAATCACACAATAAGCCAGACTGACAACTGCACCAGTTAGACTGCAACTGAAACCCCCAAGATGAGCATTGAGAGACATTGGAAGCAGGCAGAAGGCGAGAATCAACACACACACACACACACACACACCCTCTCCAATGGTGAATTAAGGAGGGATAATAGTTCCTCAGACTGTTGGGCACCAGATTATAGTTTTTAAAAAGAATATGAACAAATTTCTATGAACACTGTACATATCTTCATTTGTTGTGCAAAAAACATGAAATAATACAAAATTTAAAATGAACACCAATTTTAACCAACATAAATATACAACTAATTCAATGGGAAATTATTTGGGATTACAGGGCTAAAGGTGTTCTAAGCCTAGAGAAGAATTCACAAACTGATTTGCTTTTTGCCACACTTGTGCATGTGTATATACACACACATGAATATCTACCAAAATTGTTC
>JAPKID020001626.1:0-12378 GCA_026931265.2 Tropidonophis doriae
AAGAAAGAAAGAAAGAAAGAAAGAAAGAAAGAAAGAAAGAAAGAAAGAAAGAAAGAAAGAAAGAAAGAAAGAAACTACTGAGTAGACACAGAAGCAAATCCATTTTTACTCTTAATATGATTTTGTCTTCATTCAGGCATTGCTTTTTTCATATATTTATATGAAAATTCCAGTGTACGAGATCATATAGATCAAAATATGTTAAAAACCAGTTCATGGAATGATTCTTTACTATAGTGAAATTTGCTCCAGACTACTGTGATTCTTAGATGGTATCAGAGATCAAGAGTTGAGCTGATTTATTTCCAAGCACAGCTCTGTGTTTTTAATCATACAGCACCTTTTGCTGTGAAGACCCTTTGGGGAGCTTGAAGGTAGAGCAAACCTCTTAGTGATGGGAAATTTCACATTTTCTCTGCCTCCTCAGTCCAACTCCTCATTTTATGCACTGTAGAGGTTCAATTACTGTATCACCTTGTCAAGGGGTTGTTTTCAAGAATCCACAACTCTTTAAAAATGCAACAAACAGACGGGGAACTGACAGCTCTGCAGCTGCCCTCTTAGAGGCACCAATCTTCCAGAACTCAGTGTACAAATAAGAGCATGATCAAAAGGCAGGACATGGATATAATGCTGTTTTCTGGTCAGGTAAGAGAGCAATGGTGGCTTCGTGGTGTTCTTGGTGTTTAGAGAAACAGCAGCACTAAGCAATGGCAGCTCAATATCAAGCTACTTTTGAGACAATCAGGAGATAAAAAATAGTAGCAATACAGTAGTGTGCCCCGTTGTCCTTGAATTGAGTGATTACTTTGGCTTGGGGAAAATTAATTAAAAGCTAATAATATTTTATCTCTGAATTGGTTCCATTTCTAAACTTCCTCTCATCCTCTATACGTAATTATTACAAGAAAGTAAATCCATTTGTTTAGAGCAGGGATGTCAAACTCCCTGCCTGCGGGCCAGATGCATCATGTGCTGGCCATGCCCACCCCCGGTTTAGCAAAGTGGAGAAAGTCCCAATATGTCATATGATGACGACATGACATGAGTTTGACACCCCTGGTTTAGAGGCAAGATTGTTAAGCTCTATTGGAACCTTTCCTTAATTACTATGTGTAACAAGATGTTTTTTAGCAAGGTTTGCACTGTCAAAGATGAAGAATGTTCAGGAATTTTGTACATACAATAAGTATAAAATGTGAGCCAAAAGCAACAACTGTGAGAAGGACCTTGGAATCCTAGAGGGCAGTGAGTTAAATATGAGTCAGCAGTGTGTGGCAACAGTCAAAAAAGCTAATACAGTCTTTGGTTCTATAAACAGTAGCCTAGAATCAAAATCACATAAAGTATTAGTTCCGCTTTATGAAACCTTAGTAACACCCACACCTGCAAATACTGCATTCAGTTTTGGTCACCACATTGCAAAAAAGGTGTTGAGACTTTTGAAAAAGTGCAGAGAAGGGCAACTAAGATGACCAAAGGCCTGGAGACTAAACCATATGAAGAACGATTCCAGGAATTGGGTATGGCTAGTCTAGAGAAAAGAAGGACTAGGGGTGTCATAATAGCAGTGTTCCAGTATTTGAGGTGATGCCACAAAGCACCAGAAGGCATGACAAGAAATAATGGATGGAAATTAATCAAGGAGAGAAGCAATCTGAAATTAAGGAGATACATCTTAACAGTGAGAATAATTAACCAGTAAAACAGCTTGCCTTCAGAAGTTGTGCTTCATCACTGGTTTTTTTTTAAGAGACTTGTGTGAAATGGCATAGGGTCTCCTGCTTGAGCAGGGGGTTTGACTCAGGGGTGGGTTCCTACTGACTGAACAACTGGTTTGCTTCATGCACACTGTGTGCGTGTGCACAGTTTATCAAAAATTGAACTTCCACATTGCAAACAAGGAAAGGAGCAAGGAAAACAGCTGAGGGGTGGCAATTCAATCTGATGACACTGATCAGCTGGGCTTCAGAAGCAGAAATAAAGGTCAGGTGGGCAAACTTTCATGGAAACAGAGAAGAGGCCTGCTCTCAGCTTGCAGTCAGAGCTAACGGTTTGCCCGAACCTGTCTGAATCTGTAGAAACCCACCACGGATTTGACTAGAAGACCTCCAAGGTACCTTCCAGTTTTATTCTAGTCTGAAGAATTCAGTCTATGAAGCAGCAATTCAGGACCATGTTAAGGTGAAACTTCCTTATTTTGGGAAGAGGATTTTCTCCCCTGAAAAAATGATTGTTAAAGTTAAAAGAAAGCTCTTGGGCGATTGTTTTGTCCCAGCAAGATTTTAACCAGACTCAACTTAGTGCTCTCCCATAGAAAGGCATTACCATTTCCACAGAAATCAAAAGACTTTGTACCAAATTGTGTGCGGAAATAATATAAGTAACTTATATTTATATAACTATTCTGCAAGTAATTATATTGCAAGTGAAAAATAAGATAATCGAAAGTCCAAATCATCCAGCTTTATTTTTTTTACACAATAATTACAATTAGAACTGGGATATTAACTTTAAAAAGGAAAAATTGGGGTGAGTGGGTTGGGCATTTTTGTTAACAAAATTGGTCATTACAATAGCATCCTGAACTCCATAACTTGAATTAACTATTGGATAGGTAAGGTGAAAAAATCTCACCGTATATATGTAAAAAAAGGACACCTTTCAATTCAAGATCTTTTGCTGATTCATGCCTGAAGAATTAAGCTAGAAGCCCCATAATAAGACTGATATATGGAAAAAAACAAGACAAGCAGTGAAAGATGCTAGGAATATTCATGGCTGTCGGCCAAAGGCACTTCTTGGCGGTTAGGACTTTGGTTTGTCAAAGACGGTTTCTCCTCCGGTGCGTTCTCTGCCAAAGACAGACGGCGCAGCACAGCCAGCTTGTTCTGGAAGAAGAAGAGTAGCTGATTAATGCTTCAGCAAGTATGGTTTGCAAACTGTGACAGTTATGACAAACGGGAGGATAACATAACCATTACAATAATACCGGAGTCTACATCATGTAGGTTTCAAAGTAGGAACATGCAACCTGTTTCTGATGCACTTTGAGCAGAATGTTCTGGGCTGCACTCTAATCAGCAGGTGGGACTAAAACCACCAGTGGGCAAACAAAACAAATGCCCAATTTGGTTTAATTAAAATCAGTTAATTTATGGTAGTTGTTAAACCTTGCATTTGTGTAATGCATTTATTCAAAGTTGAAGTCAGTGAAAAAAGGTCAGAGGGTTCCTTGGGCTTCATCACTGGAGCTCTGTTTATAAAGATCCTGAGGTATAAGAAGCAGAGAAGTATTTCAATTAAAAGCTTCATGTTTTTAAAATAAAATAAAAAAGATGACAGCTCAGTATGGTGATAGCAGTGTCTCTTCAGGGGAATGTGTTTATGTGCCTCCTTTTCATTCCTGGATTATTTTAAGAATCTGTGTCTCCGGATGAGGGAAACTTTGGAAGATTATTTTTAGTCAAGAGATTTACCACTTTCTCCAGAAACATTCCACAGTGCATAGTGGAAACCTCTGACTGCTCGAAGCCCAATAAAACTGAACTTGCAGTTTTCATATTATATACTTCATATTATATACTACAAGTTTTTGTTTTTAAATAATCAATACACTAATATTTGTTAGCATTTTTTTCATCTTTTTCACAACCTGTATACTAATCTAGGGGACCAATGAGCTTGTTATATCTTAGGAAGTTGTTTCTCTCAGAAAATAATTCTGTGATTAAAGGATTAAGTTATAGGGTATCACTGATTATAAGGCATATGAATAGGACAGAAGTGTTTTGGCTACCTCTGATTTTTCCCCATGGACATTACAGGAAGAAGCTGGAAGTAACAGGGGACCTTTTCTGCAAATGACCTTGCCTTTGAGCCCTTTCTCTCATATCCCAATTTTGGGTTTTTTTTAATGTAAATGTTTTGCATTTAGTCAGAGATGATTTGTTAAATAAGGACAGATTTCCTATTGACTAGATCAGGGGTCGGCAACCTTAAACACTCAAAGAGCTACAAAGATCCTAACCGGAAGCCCCCATTCAATTCTGGAACTGACTGGAAGTCTGGTTCCCCCACCATAGAGTCTCCTCCTAGTGCAGCATCCTTTTTCTTGTGCTGACTGGTTCCCCCACCATACAGTCTCCTCTAGCCTAGCGCAACGTGCTTTTTTCTCTGCCAACTGGAAGTCTGGTTCTCCCACCATAGAGTCTCCTGCTAGTGTGGAGATCTTTTTCCTCTACCTGTCCTAAGTGAAAGCCCTATCAATTGTGGAGCTGACCAGCAACAGGGAGCCACAGCAGAGGGATGAAAGAGCCACATGCGGCTCCAGAGCCATGGGTTGCCGATCCCTGAACTAGGTAAAACTGTAATAGGATAGAATTAATGTGACTATGAAGTTAAGGCACCAGGCTAAAAACCAGCAGACTGTGAGTTTTAATTTCACCTGAGCCATGAAAGCCTGCTAGGTGGCTTTGGGCCAATCATTTTCTCTCAGCCCACATTGTCAGTCTCAGGTGTCAAGCCAGTCAGTCAATTCCTGTTGCAACCAAAGGATGAATTTTTTAAAAAAAAAGTAGATCCTGCAATTGCAGAAAAATGCTAAGAAGAAAATAATAAAAGACAAGTTTGTAACAAACCATTTTAACTCCTATTTCATACTGCGTTACATACAGCTGCTATTCAAATATTAATTTCATCCGCACCCTTAAAATGGCATAAGATATGTAAATACAGAAAAGCCTAATTAAACCTTCTACTAAGAATTTGTACCTCATTTACTTAATCTTAGGATGCTGGTAAATCTCTTGACTGTTTTTTTTCTTATTTTTCTGCACTTTCCTTTTAAAGCGTGCAATATTTTTAAGTGTTATCCTTCAGCTTATGAACTGGCAGAAAAGTAGGCTAACATGCTTTGCATTAGCTCTCTATGCAGGCTCAATAAGGAGGCTGGGGGAAGCGCTGCCCTTAGGGTTTTAATTCAGGACAAATTAAGGAAAATGGTGGGTGAATTCTTCTAGGTTTGTTTGCCATCTTACCAAAAATACTAGGTATCCACTAATAGCCCCCTTAAGGGCTGTGGGGCAGATGAGTGTTGATAGGTGTCTAGACTAGTGGGTCGAACCATCAACAACCTTGCTCTAATTTTGTGCAAAGGGTTTTTTGAGGCTACCTTCAAGGTTTCATACTGTTCTGCAATAGTTCAATTTAAACCCATTTTTTAAATTCCCTTGGAGGGGTGTGTGTGAAAGCAGTTGGGGCAAATATTGCAAAGTGGGAAGGACATTTCTTAGCTGAAGATGCAAATGTTTTTTTCCAGACTAGTCAGCATTAGACTTGTAACTAATCTGCAAGGAAGCTAATCCATAAGCCCCACCCTCACAGATTGCTTCAGGGGGTGAGGTGGGGCTTCAGTAGAGCTGGAAACTGCTCAACCCCAACCCACCCTATGAATCAGGTATTCCATTTCATTGCAGGGGGTGGGGGGGAGGCAGGGCGCAGGACAGTGCAATAAAGCCAAGATCTCTTTGTTTCAGGGAGCATCCTCTCTGTTTTCATGGTTCAACTGCTTCTGACTGGGGTTGACCAGTGCTTATTGCAGGGAATCTACCCTTTCTCAGCTAGGTCCAAATAATCAGGGATCTAATTCAGTGTGGGATATTCAAAATGTTTTACTGCCGGTTCTGTGGGCATGACTTGGTGGGCGTGGTAGGGGAAGGTTACTGCAAAATTCCCATTTCCTCCTGATCAGCTGGGACTCGGAAGGCAGAGAATAGGTGGGGGCAGGACCAGCCAGAGGTGGTATTTATTGGTTCTCTGAACTACTCAAAATTTCCAACACCAGTTCTCCAGAACTGGTCTGAATCTGCTGAATACCACCTCTGATCTAGTTGGGAGAGAGCTGGCTCCCTCTACCTCCTCTTGCCATCCGGGGGTTGCACTATCAAGTCTGATAGGACAAATGGGGATAGATGTGTGCAGGGAGAGTTTGAAACTAGACTCTCTGGTTGCCAAAATCAGAATGGCCCTGGCAAACAATGCCCAAGTTCCCTGTCCACAGAGTCTAAAATGGCAATGGGATTTGAGCACCTGAGCTGCTGATCATATGATGCACTGCATCATCAACAAGACACTGTAGATTGTTCCTACAGTATTAATTAATTAATTAATTAATTAATGTTATATAGTCACCCATCTCAAAGTTGTTTGCCAACTTTTGGGTTGGCAAACAATCTTAAAAAAGGATCTGACCGTAGATGTCTAACGAAAATACTCAGGAACCAGAAGGATACAGATTACTACAGCTGTTGGAATCTATGGTACAATTGGATGAAACACAGAAAAGGAAACCCAAAGTAGTCCTAATTATTCTCTGGAAGTTATTGGCTTAATGAATGTATATTCCGACACGCTTGTTGCAATATATTGTTTGTGTATGTGTAATGGAAAATCTTTTTTTTTTTAATTGTAAATAAACTTATATTTTTTAAAAAAGGATCTGACCAATTAAAACACAATATAAAAAGAAATTCAATGCAAATAACATTCCTGAAAAATTATAATTTGTTGGATTCAAAGTAGCTAAGAAACGGCTCCTCACACACTTGGGACCCTAGCCAGTTCTGACAGGTTCTGGAGAACCGTTAGCGGAACTTTTGAGAGTGGGAAGGGAATGGGGATTTTGCAGTGTCTTTCCGCTGCCATGCCCACAAAGTCATGCCTACAGAACCGGTAGTAATAAAATTTTGAATACTACCACTGGATCCTAGGCATAGAGGCAAGTCTTCAAGGCCTTCCAAACAGCCAATAGGGTCAGGGTATTCCTAATCTGAGGAGGGAGGGCAGGCATTGTGGCACAGAATGCATGTCTCCTTGATATTTGTTGGCTGACAGAACCCAGAACATGCCTATTCTACCAGACTAGATTAGATGGGTGCAAACAACCTGATCCTGGCCATGAAAGGCTTTAACCAGTCAACCAGCATCTTGAATACACTTGCAACCCATACAGCCCCCAAAGCAGTGGTGTTACATATGTTGAATCGTCAACATTGTTTACAATGCAGTGCAGCTGCATTCTGTACCAGCTGAGGATTCCAAATGCTCCTCAAGGGCAATCCCATGTAAACCATGTTGTAGCAGTCCAAACAAAAAATCATGAGGGCATGAATGACAGTAAGCAGAATTCAGAAGTGTTGTGTTGAGAAAAGAGAGGAAACACCATTTTAATTATTAGAACCGTTATATAAGCAGATGTATGCTGTCTCTGCAGTGTGCTGGGAATTAGATTAAGAGGATGCCATGAAGCTATATTCTTTAAACTATTTAATGGGCCATCTTCAGGCGCCAGTCACCAGGATATAAATAGGTCTTTTGCTTTGTGTTTGGATGTAGGGATATAAAAATAGGTGATCATATGGTTCATATACTTCAGTTCAAAAAACAAACTTGGAATTGGAAGGAAAATTGTAGCGATAAACAGCTGCTATTACAGACAATGATATATATGGGAAAGGTCTGTATGGTGGTTTCCTTACTCTTTTTGGTAAGGAAGTTATGTGGTTATTGGCAATTCACAGTTTGTCAGCAGTGAAGAGAGAGTGAAATGGAGGTGTCCTTTCCAATTGTAGTGGTGGTTGGAACTAAAGACAGATATAAGCACTGAGAAGCTTTTGTCCTCAGGGTAAATTTGTGAAACAGTCTATTCCTTATTTTATTTTCTACTCCATATCCCATGCTATGGTAAGCAAAATGGTTTTTTAATGTTATCAATCAAAAAGGTTGAAGGTTCTCCATTATACATTATTTCAAGGCAAAACTACAGTTTTTAATTTTCATTATTATGGCTTATGCTACTTCAGTGAACTTAATTGAGGGACAATATAACACAAATAGCATTTAAAAGCAGAACTGGGACCCTGAAGTAAGCTTTTATCTTCTTGTGTCACAAGAAGACAAAAGCCAGAAACAGCTGTCATTGTAGCAATAAATCCAGCATGAAAACCATGTAGAAGCATCACATGCTCACTCACCACACTCCCTCATGACTTGATAGGTTTTGGATTTGATTTCTTGATTACCAGACAGTTTTCCTCTAGCTCCTTTGAGATCTTCTTCTTTTACTGGAGGGCGTTTCTTTTTCACTGGAGCTGGCTGAAAAGACAAGCATTTTATAGACATTTTATAGCAGAAAATGGAATAAAATGTCGCAGTCACAAAGATATAACTGTGACATCAATCTGTTTTAGCAGGGTGGTGAGAGTCATAGACAGATAGGGCTGGAAGGGAACTTGGAGGTCTTCTAGTTGAGGGGTCTCTAACCTTGGCAACTTTAAGACTTGTGCACTTCATAAAGTTCATAAGTCTTACAATTGACTGAGGAATTCTGGGAGTTGAAGTCCACAAGTCTTAAAGTTGCAAAGGTTGGAGACCCTGGTTTTAGTCCAATCCCCTGCTCCAGGTAGGATCCTTATTCTATCCCTGTCAAATGGTTGCCCAGTCTCTTCTAGAAAGCTTCTATGATGGAGCATCCACAACTCCAGAAAACAAGCTGTTCCATTGATTAATTGTACTCACTGTCAGGAAATTTCTCAATTTCAGATTGGATCTTCATTTCATTTCATTTTTCATTTTATTGCATTTATATCCCGCTCCTATCTCCACAAGGGACTCGGGGCGGCACACAAGGAAATATTAAAAAACATATACAAAAATACAAAAGTCAATAATTTAAAAGGAATTAAATTAAATGCCCTTGTGCTAAAAACCCGATTAAAATCAACCAATTTATTATTCTAAGGGCAGCAATTTTAAATTGCTTTTTTTAAACATTCCCTAATTCAAACTTATTCACTCTTATCATTCTTCTTACCTATATAAACACATGTACAATAGCTTTCTTTCTTCCATCTATACAAGTAGTCCTTGACTTATGTCTGGTTGTTTAATGACTGTTCGGAGTTATGATAAGCCTCCCAAAACTACTTACAGCCCATTTTCAAAGTGGGCTATTATGACAGTTGTTGATCCTCTCCCCCCACCCCAGCCCCACAGCAGGGGTGGGATTCTACCGGTTCGGACTGGTTTGGGTGAAGCGGTTCAGGTGGGCCCACCCATGAACTTTACTGACCTATATCTTCTCAGTTGATTCACCCAGCAGAGCAGACTGCCATGCCTCAGCTGTGTTACTCCCTCGCAGTAATGTGGAAGGTAACTTTTCTTAAAACTGTGCACGCATGCGCAGTGAAGTACGCGATCACCGAACTGGTTATTAAACTGGCAGGATCCCACCACTGCCCCACAGGCATTCACTTTTACGACTGACTGCAGGGAGGCTGCAGCATCACCCCCACCTATCTCCTCCCATTCCACCCCTCAGAGCCCAACACTCTCTTACCCATCCCATCCCACTGATCACTCAGTTGTCTTTTACTGTAGATCTTCTTCTCAAAGTTCCATAAGTCTCATTGAGAATGGGAGTAAATTGTCTCTTCCTTCAGCATTCCTGGGCTGAATGGAATATCCAAGTCATCCATTCTCAAGATGGTCCCCAACAAATAGTGGCCATTTCAAAATAGTCCTTACTTCCAGAATGGAGGAACCTAACTGTAGCAACAGAGCAGCTTGTTTTTCTTCCCCAATGCTATTTTCTCACAAGCCTGCCGCTCAGCTGACTATTTGTAAGTGAGAAGGACTGAAGAAGGGGAAAGCTGTGTGAAGCCTGCTGCTTGCAGTCAGATAACTAGCTGCATGGGGATAGGCATTGTTGCCCTCAGTACATCAAACCAGACACTCCTCTTCAATGTCTTTCCCAACTGGAGTAGTCAGATGATAACATATGGCCTCCAACTCCTCAGATCCAGAGAGTAGCACAAAGCAAAGATGCTCAGTGGGGCTCCTTGTCAAACTAGGAAGTAGCTCTCTTAATAATTAATGTCAGCTTGCTGTAGCATGATTTAAGAGGCAGCCCTGACCCTCTGTTGGAAACAACCTTTCATGCTCTGCTGTGTCATTCTTGTGAATTTTGCTCATGAAACTCTAATCTTGGACTGGCTGACAAATTTGATTTGGCACTATGATTTTTTAAAAAATTTATTTGTATCCTGCCTTTAAGGGACATGGTGGCTCAATGGCTAAGATGCTGAGTTTGTCAATCAGAAATGTTGGCAGTTCAGCTATTCAAATCCCTAGTACTGCATAATGGAGCGAGCTCCCGTTACTTGTCCCAGCTTCTGCCAACCTAGCAGTTTGAAGACACATAAAGATGTAAGCAGAAAAAGAAGAACCACCTTGGTGGGAAGGTAACACCATTCTGTGCGCCTTCGGCATTTAGTCATGCCAGCCACATGACCACAGAGACGTCTTTGGACAGTGCTGGCTCTTTGGCTTTGAAATGGAAATAAGCACTGACCCCTAGAGTCAGGAACGACTAGCACATATGTGCAAGGGGAACCTTTACCTTTTTCTTGCCTTTATTATTTTTACAAACAACTCAAGGGAGCAAACATGTCCAACATGGCTAAGGGAATACTAGAAATTATAGCCTCCCAATCTCTGGATTGTGACTATTTCTGTGTGCTCTTGTTGAAAGTGAAATCACCCAAGCAAGCTTTTTTTGCAGAGACTTTATGAATTTACATCCCTTGTCTGCCATTATCTGCTCAGCCTAAGAGTACATTGCTTTCTTCACCTAGCAACTAGGTATGTGAGGTTTTGAATCAGGACACATATTGGATGGGCTTTGAAGGAAACAGATGTATTTATTTATTTCCCATCTTTATTATTTTTTACAAATTACTAAAGCAGCTAGCACATCCAACACAACTTTCTCCTCCTGCTTTACCTACAACAACTACCCGGTGTGAGGTGGGTTGGGCTGAGAGAGAGTGACTGGCCCAAAATCACCCACCTGGCTTTAATGGCTAAGGCAGAACTAGAGCTCCCAGTCTCCTGGTTTCTAGACAGGTGCCTTAACCACTAGACTAGGGGTGTGAAACTCATGGCCTGCAGGCTGGATGCATCATGCTCTGGCCACACCTATGCCCAGTTTAGCAAAGGGGGGAAAAGTTGCAATACATCATGTGCATGGGTGAGTTCCAGATGCTGCTACTGCCGGTTCGCTAAGGGATGCACTGCATGTGTGCACACACTTGATACATGCTATGTATGCATCACCTGAACTTTTTGCACATGCACAAAAGCAAAAAACAAAATGGCAGTACCGTAGAACTGGTTTAGGGGTGTGGCAAGCTGAGTTACTACCTACTTGGCCAAACTGGTCTGAACTGGTAGGAACCCACCTCTGGTCACATGACAACATCATGATGACATGAGCTTGACACCCCTGCACTAGACCAAACTGGTTCTTCATCTAAGACTGATATGGTTGCACCTATTCAGCATAGCCTTTAACATCAGTAGAGTATGCAGACACTCTGTCACAAGATACTGTTCTTATTATTTGAACACTTGCTCTTTGAATATGTTGAGCAAGATTTCAGTCAAAACTATGCTACTGGTCCTATAGCATGTTTTCCAGTAAAGTAGGGTGGCTGAAGCATTGGTTTTCTCTAACTGGCTAGAAGCAGGAAAATGAGAGTTTCCATGAATTTCTTGATAGTGCCTCTCTGGCCAAGCTCCCCATGGCATCTTCAATTAAAATTACATTATTGGACCAGACAGCATGTGATATTTATTTTCTGGTGATGCTGTCGCAGGGATTTGTAGCTATCCTCTTTTCTGGTGTCAACCTTGAAAATTTATTATGGGTAACCTGGGAAACAGAAATGTATAGTCTTCAATCATCAGCCAGCTAAACTGTCAATCATGGAAGTGATGTCATATCATAAAATTACAAACTACCAATAAATCAGCTGTTAGATAATGTTTCACTCTTTATGGAGAAAAAAAATCAACCAGCATCAGTTTCATGCACTGTAATGTGCCTGCTTGCTCGGGAGGAAATAATAATTCTGACTGCACAGATCAGATCTGCATTATAGTATAACTTTTTAAAAAACAATCTCAACATTTCATAAATGTAATAGAAAATAATAACCTGCATTGACCTGAAATTATTGGTGGAAGGAAAAGATCAGGTTTCTTCTTGTGAGGCATCTACCTAAAAACAAAATAAAAATAAAACTTAAAAACTTATTTGAGAATATACAGCACATTGAATGTTTGTTCCTGGTCTAAACACTGTGCTCTGGCATGAATATTTTGTGTAATTTGGAGGTGGAAATATACTGAACAGTCAGAAGAATGCAAGCAGACAAATATTGTTTGTGCCAAAGCTAATGTTGATTACCAAGACTGAACAGATTAGAAAGCTTAAATGGTGCTTTGGAGCACGTAGGGGCAGTCAAGTCACACCTG
>JAPKID020001627.1:0-14488 GCA_026931265.2 Tropidonophis doriae
ATAGATAGATAGATAGATAGATAGATAGATAGATAGATAGATAGATAGATAGATAGATAGATAGATAGATAATTGATGATAAATAGAGAGATAGGGAGAGATATTTATGGATGGAGGGATGGATGGATGAATATAGAGATAGACAAATAGAGAGGCAAATGAGAGAGAGAGGCAGAGACAGACACTGCTCAAAATTATCCACTGTTGTGGTCCGCTGGCATCCTGTGGAGCTGGCAGCAGAGTCGGAGGGTGAGGAGGGTTGGGGAGGAACCTGGGCCAGTCCTGGAGTCTGGGGAAGGCTCTGAGGAGGGCTCTGCATCGGAGGCAGAGTGAGGGCCAGGGCCCTCTGACAGTTATCAGCTGCCTTCATAGTCAGACATCAGTGAGGCAGGCGAACAGCTGGAGCCTATTCCCAGTGTGTGCATGCACCGAGTGGCCAGTCGAAGGGAAGAGCTAAAGAACAAGGGTCGACTTGGGAGTAAAGCCACAGGTGGATGATGAATGGCCCCTCCCAGAGGGCTCTTTTGCCAACTCTTTCTCCTGGGGGCTGCTTAGCTCCAGCAGCTGCTTCCTGTTGGGAGGGGAGGAGCGAGTAGAGGTTTACGAGACGCCCCCTCAGCGGAGGTGACCTCAAGTTGGCCATGCCCACCCAGTCACATGACCACTTAGCCACGCCCATCCATCCAGTCTTTAGGCAGATCCTATTCGTGGTCTGCGGGATTTAAAATTATGAACGTAGTGGTCCCTCGAGGCCTGAAAGGTTGGGGATCCTTGCTATAAATAGCCGCTTCCAGATCCGCCTCTCTCCCACTCCCCTAACCCGCCCCACCTGACGTGAAACAAGGAATTGCAATATTCTTTGCAACCGATGAGAAAGATCCCATCTCTGCCTTTCCTGTCTAACCTAGGGATGAGACCAAAGGGTGAGATTAAAGCGATGGGAAATTAAGGCCAAACTAGGTCAGTTCATATATTACAGCCACCGTTCTAAATTTCAAGGGACTCCGAAGTAAGATACAATTGATGAAAGCCACATCCAAGATCTATCTATTTATTTATTTTTAAAAAGCTCTTTATATTAACCTCTTCATGGCAACTCAAACTAATAAGCGTCCCCAGCTGCTAAAGAGAGCTGGCATTAAGAACCTCCAGCTCTCGGCCTTCTTTCCATCATGGTTGGGTTGGCGGTCAGGAGATTATTGTGGCAGTTGAGATGGTCTGTTTGGATGTTCATTTCTTACTCATCGTTAAAGTTAAAGAAGTCGAGGGGAAGCAGTAGATAAAGAGAGCCGAAGCTCAATAAGAGAACAACAGTTGGAAGGGACCTTGGTGGTCTTCTAGTCCAACCTCCTGGGGCAAGCAGGAGGCCCTACCTACACAATCGTGTGTAAGGTGTGCAGCCAAAAAAGCCAATGCGATCCTAAGTTGCATCAACAGAGGGATACAATCAAGATCAAGGGAGGTACTCATACCACTCTGTAAAGCCCTAGTAAGACCACACCTAGAGTACTGCATCCAGTTTTGGCCACCACACTATAAAAAAGATGTGGAGACTCTAGAAAGAGTGCAGAGAACAGCAACCAGGATGATGAGGGGACTGGAGGCTCAAACATAGGATGAACGGCTGCAGGAACTGGGCATGGCTGGTCTAGGGAAGAGAAGGACCAGGGGAGACAGGAGAGCATCTTCCAATATTTGCCCCAGAGAGGAGGGGGGTCAAGCTGTTCTCCAAGGAACCCAAAGGCCAGAGAAGGAATAATGGAAAATCACTTAGGATATTTTTAGGTGGTTGTTTTAATAGTAATTTGGTTTTAGCACAAGGTTTTAGTCTAAATTGATTTTAAATTTTGTATTTGTATTGTATTTATCTGTTTTTTCTCCCTTGTGCGCCGCCCCGAGTCCCTTGTGGAGATGGGGCGGGATAGAAATCTAATAAAACTAAAACTAAACTAAAACTACAGCATTGGAGGTTGAATAATTTTGACCACAACTGTATATATGTATGCCTAAAAGGAAGATGTTTTAGGAAACATCAGAGAAGTGTTGTGCTTTAGCTCATATAAAAGGCAGAACAGAGATTTTTTTCCAAATTTAAAGTATACCCTAATAAATCATCCTATCAGAATGGATATAGAACATAACCAATTTGGAAAGTTATCCACCAAAAAATGTGGTACTGACAAATCTCAGGCTCGGTGAAATAATGGCTGCACTGCTTCATTTCCCACAGAGTTACAATTATAAATGCCAAGTTTGAGATACTGAGTACCACATTCCTCTCTTAATACAGAATAAGCAATAAATGCTTCAATTCTTTTCTGATCCACGTGTTAACATAAGATATCCTCACCAATTCTATGTTATCCAGAAATTTCTCAAAATATCTAATATGCTTATGTCACACAACCAATCTGCAAAAGAGGGAGGAAGCTTAGAAAATCAGTCAGAAAAAGAATGTGCCTGAAATTGGATGGAACTAAGCCTATCTATTTTCTAGTTTGACGGAAATTATCTTGAATTAGATGGTACCAAACTGTGGCGTGAATTAAAGGCAGCTTTTTCATTATAACTTTTATTATGAAAAAACCATATACTTTCATTACTGAAAAGAGAATCTGAATATATAGTTCTATTATAATATTGCTTAATTCTATTTTCATATACCAAAATTCAGTAGAAACCATAATATGAGTTAGGTACATTATATTTAAGATTAAAATGAGAAAAGCAGTGTTGCATCTTCACTGAAAGATTTAGTAATCGTTTCTTCACATTTTAAGAACTACAGTTCTGAAAGTGTGAATGGGAATTAAACAAAACTTTTGTGATTCTTTAAGATCAACCTTACTAATTATACACTTTACAATGTGCATTTAAGGCCAAAAGGTAATGGTTTCCAAGTGTGTTTGTTATATATTCGTTCATATCTAATGAAAGGATAGAAAGAAAGCTGTTGTACTCATCGTTTTATCAAACGTGAGCCAGGTTAGAAGTACACTTCATTGTCTATATTGACCATGCAAGAAGACACACTAGGAGTCAGGCACAAACACCAAGAACCTGTACCTAAGTTTTTATTTACAGAAATCCATGAAAAGTCAATTTACACTAGTTGGCAATTATAAACAAAATAATTCAAGCATCCACTTCTCATCGCTATTAATCATGAAAGACTTGGATGCTAATTTATTGACTTTATGTAGAGTAAAACAATTGGAAGTATAGCCTAGTCCAAAAGAAATTCAGGAGAAATCTGGTTTCAAAACACACAAACAAATGGCAATTAACTGCCAACTTTAAAGAACATTTCTAATAAACTCCTCCTCCCAAAATTCTGTGCTTGCAGTATTATGACATGAAAATACATTTTCTTACTACTTTTTTCACTAAACCTATCATCCAAATCTTGGCTTTTCAAAGGTTTTATCAAATTTTACAAAGTTCAAAGCTCCTTCAGCTAATAGGGAAAATGTGGAAGGAAAAAACTTTTAGATGCCCTAAAAGTCCGTTTGTGTCAGAAAAAAATGCTTATTTATCATATTCCCTTTCTTATTTTTATGCCATCTATAGCATTGGCTAACTCAAACTAGACGTATTTTGTCTGGAATCTGCTTAAGTGTTTGAAGATTAATCGGTCTGCCTAAAATATATGGAAAGGAAAGAAACAAGCAATAAAACAAGAAGGTCCAAACAGTAAAATGTAATAATGTATTTAATGTATTAAAATAAGTAGAATTGAATAGAACAACAGAATTATAAGGGATCTTCTATTCCAACCCCCTGTTCAGACAAGAAAGCCTAGACCATTTCAGACAAATGGTTGTCCAATCTTTTCTTAAAAACTTCCACTTTTGGAGCATGCACAACTTCTAGAGGCAAGTTGTTCCACTGGTTAATTGTTCTAACTGTCAGGAAATTTCTTTAGTTCTAGATTGGTTTTTAGATTAGTTTCCATCCATTGCTTCTTGTGCTGCCCTCAGGAGCTTTGGAAATAGTTTGAGTCCCTCTTCTTCATGGCAACCCCTGAGATATAGGAACACTGCTATTATGTCACCCCACCCCTTTTCATTAAACTAGACATACCCAATTCCAACAACCATTCTTTATATGTTTTAGGCTCTAATTCCCTAACAATCTTTATGGCTTTTTTCTGCACTACTTCTAGAGTCTCCACATCTTTTTTATATTGTGGCGATGAAAACCAGATAAAGTAATCCAAGTATGATCTTAGCAAGGCATTGTAAAGTGGTATTGACACTTTACATGATCTTGATTCTATCCCTATGCTAACAAGGTAATGCTAACATTACCTATCCCATAAAAAATAATTATAAGATATGCTCGCAACTCTTGATTTTAGAAAATTGACTTTTAAATCTAAACCTGAAAGCTGAGTTTTGCTCACATATGGTACTAAATTTGAGATTTGAGAGTTTTTTCTTGAGAATTTCAACACAAAATATCAATTTATTTGCTTTTTTATTGAGCTCTATATTTTGCATCCTAAATCTTTGATTCATTCTTCACAGACAAAGCACTGGTATGCTAATTATTTCAAAGCATTTCCTCTTGTAGAGGTCTATAAAAATACAGACAAGCCAAAAATAGTTGGTAAAAATAATTATCCATTATTTGTCTCCACGCCAAGGCCCTTTCATTATTAAGACATTTAATTGCCACCAATGATCCTGGCTGCTTTTAAAATATTTTGCAGTGAGGGATCTAGAGAAAAAGTCAGTTAATCAAAACAAAAAAGCAGGGAACAAACAACAAGCTGCCGTTTTCTTTCACCAATCAGTTGGGAAAAAGAGAAGTTGCCCAGACATTCGGAGAGTGACAGGCAAAGATGGGAGAAACTTTAGAGAGGTTGTGAGGCTTTAAAATCTTCCATGTTGTTCTTTTTAAAGTGCTTCTCTTTTTAGTCTCACTAATAGGACAAATCCCACTGAGAGAAGGTCAATATCTATGAGACCTTCTAGTAAGAATTCCTTTCTTTAAAACTGAAAAGCATTTTATCTGGCAAGTATTTCTCAATATCTATGCAGTTCTCAATATAATCAAAGTGCAGCCTGATTCTTACATGAGAGATAAATTTCTTTCCTCTCTGCTTCTTTCATAGACTGTTATAACACATAAATTAGAGAGAAAGATATCCAATTGTAGCATGCTTCCTCTATCTATTTGAAGTATATGTAATTATTTGTAAAATGTATAAAGAATAGAACAAAGGAATTAATAAAATGTACTTGCCATCTTTTAGGCAAATGCCACATAAGATATAAAAATGACAGGAAAGTAGCCATTGAAGAAACATATTCATTGTCCTAGAAAGTTATACAATAGCTTTTTCAATATTGTATTTTTCTGATTTGTAAATCAAACTTTCAGAAATCTGGAAGTTGTAGTTTAACATGGTTAACAAATTATTTTTTATTATTTATTTTATTCATTTATCACATTTCTATACATTCCTTCTTATCTAAATGACTCTGGGTGACTTACAATAAAAGCATGTCACAAAATATAAAGTCATAAGCAGGAGCAAAGTTGAAAACAGATTAAAAGATAAGATTTACAGAATTAAATGTTAAAAAGCTAAAAGGGTGAAGGGAACATCCTCACAATTATCAACTATCACAAGATTCCTAACTCTCATGCCATTTGACAGAGCCAGATCCTGACACTCTTTCTGAAGGTCAGAAGAGTTGAGTCCACCTCTCCTCTTAGGGCAGTGAAGCCAAACCTATGGCACAGGTACCACAGGTGGCACGCGGAACCATTTTGTAGGACACGCGAGGTGTTGTGTGCACTGGCCAACTGATTTAGGCCTTCTTTTGAGGCCGTTATTCGCCCTCTGGAGGCTTTAGGGAAGCTCCTGACGCCTCTGGAGGTGGGGAGGAGGCGGCTGTTTTCACCCTTCCCAGGCTCCTAGAAAGCCTTTGGAGCCTGGAGAGGGCAAAAAAAGCACACCAAAAGCAGGGGGTCATGCACATAGCATTATGGGTGTGGCACACCCACGCTTGACCCCCTCTACGCTCCCCCCACTTTTGGCACACGAGCCAAAAAAGGTTAGCTATCACTGTCTTAGGGTAATGACTCGCAAAGTATGAGGATAATGGCAGAGAAATCTAACTTCCTGGATCAAATTTTTTTAACCAAACGGATCCACCACATACCCTCCCTTTCTGACAGAACAATATAATTGGTACAAAAAGTTCCCCAGCTTGTTGTACCAATGGTACAACATTGTTTCCATGCCAGGAAGGGCTTTAAAGGTGACAACAAACACCTTGAATAGCACCCGGAAACAAACTGGACTCCAGAGAAGTGTTATATACTATGGGCACCCAACAGTGTACACATCACTGCATTCTGTACCAGTTGCAGCTCCCAGATACTCTTCAAGGATAGCCCCATGTAGACTGCATTGCAATAGTCTATATCAGAAATAGCTAGTATGACTGACTGAAAGAAGCACTTCTCAATCTAGGAAAACACAAAAAAGGATATATACTGTATATAAAAAAAGATTTATATTATACATTCCACACTTCCTGCAATATTAGCTAGGCCAATTTCATACTAATGCCATTTCATACTAATCCTGCTTGGAATCTATTTTCCTCCAAAAACGCATACAAATAGGTCAATAATAAATTAAGCAGATAATATTCATATTAGTCAAATAATAAATTCCCCAAAAGAGTATGTTCAAGACAAAACATTCAATTACTATCAAATAAACACACTGACTTTTATTAATGAAACCAATTCCTCAATCTGTATAAACTTAAACAATGAAACATATACCTCGAGAGGATTTAGTCACACACAAACTATTTTGTTGCAGAACACATTCACAGAGAAGAAAAGTTAAAATTCTTCACTCAGCTGATATAAATATAAATCATACATATGCTATAAGAAGTCCAATTGAGTTCATTGGTTCATATTCTTCTATCTATAGGTTGCTGCTATGCTAGGATTAACTCTGTTTAGTTTATCTTAATCCATGTCAAAACTGTGGAAGAAAGTCTTTTTTCCCTTCTGTTTTCAGAAGGAAACATGATGCTAGGAGCTCAATATCAATACAGCTTTAGCCTTCTGTTTTCAAAAGAAAATGAAACAAGGCTACTTGTTTCAAGAACAAGAAAACCAATACATACTTAATCTATTTTAAAAATCCCACTTCAATAACTCTTACTATAAGATAAATGCAATTAGTACAACTAGTTTAGGCAACATGCTAGACTTTATTTAGACAACATGCTAGACTTTTGTTTTCTAATTCTTCCCGTGTATACTGAATACAGAAATACTGAATGGAAAATCTCTAATGATGAATCTCCACAAAATGAGAATCTTAATTTTCTAGATTCCTTATTTTCATCGGAACTCCAGATCAGGGGTGTAAAACTCATATCATCACCGTGGTGACATGTGACATATCAGGACTTTTTTCCACTTCACTAAACCAGACCTAGGCATGGCCAGCACATGAAAAGAATTTGAACGTGACATCTGGGAATTTAAAACAGCCCTGCTCTAGATAAACAAGGTTTTCACTACAGCAGGGGTATCAAACTCACATCATCACAGTAGTATCACGTGACTTATCAGGACTTTCCCCCCTTAAATTGAGCATGGGCATGGTCAGCATGTGACACATTCCACGGGCCAGGAGTTTGACAACCTTGCACTACAGTATGGCTATCAAACCTGGCTGGAAAACATATATTGGTTAGAAATGCATGAACTTTTGACTGTTATCTTATGTTCATGTATACTTTTCCAGGGCAGCTCTGGCAATCTTAATTACAAATATTCACTAAACATAAGTAGAGAGAAAAAGAGAAAAACAATAATGGTTTCTATTCGTTTATTAGCTGCTCATTTTGTTACATTCAACAAGACCTTCTTCTCAATGGTGGGATTAAAAAAAATACTACTGGTTCTGTGGCTGTGGCTTGGTGGGCGTGGCATGGTTTGGTGGGCATGGTTTGGCGAGTGTGGCAGAGGAAGGAAACTGTAAAATCTCCATTGTCTCCCAACTCCAGGGGAAGGTTACTAAAAAATCACCATCTCCTCCCAATCAGGTGGTACTTGGGAAGGAGAAAATAGATGGGGGCGGGACTAGTCAGAGGTCTTATTTACCGGTTCTCTTAACTGCTCAAAATTTCCACAACTGGTTCTACAGAACTGGTCAGAACCTGTTGAATACCACCTCTGTTTCTTCTACATAATATTCTCAATAATCCCACCAATTTACGGGATATTATTTGGGAGAAGGTTATTCTACTTTAAGACAAAATATTTATACTGCTCAGATTACACAGCAACAGTGTTTTCCAAATATGACCTTCAATTTTCTAACCTTAGCCAGCATAATCTAGAAGTTGAAATCCAGTACATTTGGATAACACCAAACTGGGGAAGGATTCCTAAGAAGCTAGCAAAAGTTCATGCAGGATTAGAGAAGGCAAAGAGAATTCAACATGCTGAAAGATAGCTTGTGTGACAAACTGTGAATACCGTAAGTACAAACTGAAAAGAATTACAACCTATCAGAATGGGGGAAATGTCACATATCTTCCTTATTCCAAAAATCCAGACAAAGCTTTTGTCTCATAGTTTCATCAATTGAACAGCTGTCATGGTAGCAGAGTGAGTAAACAACTGGTGCCAGAGCTTGAAGCTCCACAGCACCTGACACAAATACTATGCTGAGTCCCATACTCTATGACAGGCTTTCTTTGTCCCAGATGCATCTTATCTGCTGACCCTGATTACTCTTGTCACGAAGCTATTGAAACAGAGGAGACTGTGTGTTACCGCATGAAAAGAATCAGATTACACCCATCTTTAGGCATGTGTGCTTTAAAGCAGAGAACAGGATGACAAATCAATGATAACTTTTCAAGTGCAACGAGATCAAGCATTTGATATAATCTAAGCTTGTAGCAATGAAAACACAAATGAAATATAGTCTGGACAGGCTATGATACAGTTGCTATAAGTTGCTTGTTCAGTAGACCAAAAGCCCATTTAGTATTCTATTTTCACTGACAACCAGCCAGCCAGCTTTTGAAAAACATAAACTGCAATGTCACCAATTACATAATTTGGAGTTACAGACTGAATAAGTAGTGAGTGCTCACTGCTTCATCATGTTTTACATCATGCCCTGCAATAATAATGCATAGCATGATTATCTGATAACAACCCTGACTTTGATAAATCCTCTGTGAAAAATATTTTTCTTGAACTATAACATAACCTATGTTAGTAGGATAAAATAAAATTAATAATTAAAATTAATAAATCCAAGTAATTCAAATAAAATAAAATAAACATATACATACATATGTATATACATGTATATGTGTGTGTGTATACATACATACATACACTTGTGTTTCCCTGAAAATAAGACAGAGTCTTATTTTATTCTGACTCCAAAATATGGCCATGGCTTTATTATTGGGGAAGGACAACAGGGGATGGGCCGTACTCCACTTCAGTTTTAAAAAACCAGCACCACCAAGTGAGCAAGTCTAGCTGACTGTGATGGCCCGGACTTTGCGGGAGGGGCAGTAGATGAAGGGAAAGTGGGGGGAGGTGCAGCTTAATGGGATATTTGATATCCTGCAAGGCATTTCTTGCCCTGCACTTCCAGGGACTTAAAGCTCCTAATGCACTTCCTCTCACTAATGTCCACAGGGAGTTTAATGTGGAGGCCAATCGATGGGGTTTCTAGAGATTGGGAGGTGTTTTTTCCTACTCCCCTCCTCTTCTTTTCTTTCCAAAAGCAGAGCCATGCCAGTTGGACAGGGCAGAGATGAAGTGGGCAGGATGCTTGGGATGGGAGGAGGGACACTGCTGAAGAAAAAGAGGGAAGGAGGGGAGGACTTTGACTTTCTCAGAGCTTCTCTCCTCCTCCTTTAACTTTGAAGCTTCCTTACTCACACAGCCTCCTCTTCCTCCTCCTCCTTTTCCCTTTTTCCCCCTCTCTCTGTCCATGGGAGCAGCACTTTCCAAAAGGTGCCGGGAGGAAAGGAAAGGCTTAGCAACTTTGACATGCCTATTCAGCCATTTGCACACGCTTAACAAAAAGGTAGAATGGCAGCTCAGCTGCCAAAAGGAGGCGTCACACCTTTGTGGTGTGGGCTATGCCAGGCAGGGTCCCGAGAGGTTTAGGGGCCACATGGAGAGGGAGAGATAGATGGGGTGGGGTAGGTGGCAGGGCTGTTGGGTTTCCTTCACTGGACTTCTGCATGACCACCGGGTAACATGTGATAGGCTGGGCAGAATGTGTCACTTCTCCAGAGCCCTGGTAACTTTTGGGGGCAAGTTTCCTCCCAACTTCTCCAACCTGGAGGTAGTGGAAGGTGACCAAGGGGCTGCACCCACCTGAACTCTGCCCCTAAGTTACTGCAACCATCCAACACGGAGATGAAGGAGACTCAGCTGCAAATTGTGAGACATTTAAACACATGCAAAAAAAATCACAGCCTTCTCCTTTCTCCTCACCCTTGACCTCCATCCAGCCCACATTACCCCACCTTTTGGATTTGGTGAACTTCTGAAAAGCCTGCTATCCCTCATTGCGCATACATTTAAGTAGTTTTGGGAATCTTATTGGGGGGGGGGCTTATTATTAACCCATTTGTTGAAAAGTTCAATTGGGCTTAGTATCAACATGTCGTATTTTCAGGGAAACATGGTACATGAGCACACACACTCACACACACACACACCACAGTGGTGGGTTTCCATTTTTTTTACTACCGGTTCATTCATGCACACAACACTTCTGTGCATGTACAGAATCATCTGGGCAGGTGGCAGAGCCTCCCAGTGCCAACACTACTGGTTTGCCCTTAGTGCAACCGAACTGGGAGCAACCCACCTCTGATATACATACATACATACATACAGACATACATACATACATACATATACACTTACTGAGCATATATACCATATTTTCCACAGTATAAGATGCACTAAGTCTACTTTTCTTGTCCTGCACATGGAGTGGAGAATGGAGCTGGAAAGCAAGTTGGTGAAGGGATGTGGCTGCCTTGGAGGGAGAGTGTGTGTGTGTGTGTGTCTGTGTGTGTGTGTTTTCGTTCATTCGTTCTGCCAGGTAGAGCCCCCCGTGAGGCCAGAGCAGCACAGTCAGCTGTTCTGCGGCCAGCAAGCAGGGCAAGCGAAGGCCAGGATGCAAGGAGAAATTGGGTCATTGTGGCCGCAGGCAAGCAGATGGTGGGATGGAGAGGGTGGGGCTGGTGGGCTTGCTGCTTCCTACACCTGAAAAATAATAAGCCCTCCCCCTCTAATAAGCCCAAGGCCATATTTTGTGGGTCAAAAAATATAAGACTCTGTCTTATTTTTGGGGAAACATGGTACCTACCTAAGTATTCTCTCTCTCTCCCTACCTACTGTATTTCTCTCTCTTTGTCTCCCTCTCTTTCTCTCACTCTCTATATCTCTATCTACCTACCTACTTTTTTTTAAAAAAAATTGCCTCTTCAAAACCTGGGTGCATCTTATACTCCGATGTGTCTTATACTCCGAAAAAAACAGTATATATTCTGAGTGAAATTAAATTTTTAAAAATCAAGATGTATACACCTCTAAATACACAGACATATACATTTAGACACACACAATAAGATTAGAAGGAATTAGAAGGAGAAGAATTGCATTAACTACTTCTATATAAGATTCAGCAACCTCTTTACTACACTAGAATAGGAAAAGTTATTACAGCTTCTGAAAACTCTTCTCTATTTTAAAGAACATATTTTTGTTGTTGCTGCTGCTATTGCTGTTGCTGCATTAGTTAACAATTCATATGGGACTAAAAATATCAGCAATTTCCTTACATGATATAGTAAACATCCTGGGCATTGCTTTAAAATTCTGTTTATTTACTGGCTCTGTCGGTTTTGAATTTTATGTGAGAAGACAGCTGCAAGTAATTGTAGATTTCCATTTTATCAAAACCAATCAAGGTCTAGATCTTCTGTGTCATATGGAAAGTCTTAATTTGAAGCATGGGAAACATTTTTATTCATGTTTTTAAATTTTCCTTTCTTCCCTTTCCCCCATCCACAGCACCCTACCACCATCCAGCTCAATTGTTCTATTTCCAAATTGGTTTAATTTTCCTTCTGAAATTTGCATAAAACTATTGTTTTACATGTTTTTGCTATTGAAAGGGTTTTACAACAAGACATCATAAGAAACAATTCATGCACACAACCTTGAATACAGATTGAGACAACCCAATCCCTAAATGATTCACATCCTAAACTAAAAGAGATTAAATAATACAAATTTTTGCCTCTAAAGACTAACCTATAATAGTTATTTTGTATGATTAATATTGAAACCCAATCTATTACAAGTTTCATTTAATGCTACCTGTGTGGAAAATCTCAGTTGATATTGTAATCATCAGGAGGCTATATATATATATACAAGTATGTATGTATGTATGTATGTATGTGTGTGTGTACACACACACACACACACACTATATTATCCGCTTCTAAATATGTTGATGTAATTACGACTTTGAGTATATCAACACTCGAAACCTTTACCTCATAGCATCGCATCATTTCTGTTCATAGTTTAGATAATCCCAATCAACAAACTCTGGCAAGATTGCAATGAGTTTTTGAATTAGAAATATTTTTAGAAATGCCAGCTTTCTCAAAAGATATTTCACAGATAAATTGGCAAACTTGCTAGAATTCAGTAATTTTCATCTTTGTGTGTAGATATGTTCTTATATATTTGGAGGATGGAACTTTTAATCCTTACATTATGTGTAAATATGGGGAAGCAGACCTAAATGTGTGGAAGGAGAAAAAAAACTTTAGCTGCTTAGTTATCTTTGTTTAAAAATTGATTCAGGCTTCCATTCTACTCATATGATTTATTATTTTCACTTAAAATGTTTGAATTAAATATTAATATAATGTCTCCTTTATCTCCATGAGGTTAGAACTTAACTAGAGAAGAAGAAACTTAGTTCTTTTATTTATTTTCTGATTACTTAAATTGTGTGTTAACTACCTACATGATTTTTAAAAAGTGTTGGAATTAAGAACTCAGATTATATTTTTGAAAATCTTTTTAGGTACTTCATTATTTTTTATGAATTTTTATTTTTGTCAATTATCTCTAGACTGAGATTTACATTTTTCATGATGTATTTGCTTACTGAATATATTTCTGTACCACATATGTATGGCAAACCCAATAATAGCATTTTTGTAGAATGGTTTGTGTAGAACATCTTATTGCTAAATACTTAATATAACATATTATTTTTATTCGGTATTATTATTATTTTTATTTTTGCCTTCAAAATAACAAACCAATAGTTTTGCTTATTTTGGTGTTTTCATGTGTTTTCCAATCTATATTATGATGCAATTTCATAGCATAAAAAAATCAATTGAAAAGAATGCTATTATGGAAGAAATACTGTATGCGAATTTAAGTCTCCTAAGACTTCTAAGCTATCTAAGAATGGATCTACATTCACAGTCAATAAAATCTACTGAAAACACGTTTAGTTGCTAATGGTTCCCCCTCCCCCACTTTCATTGTCTGACCATGGAAGTTTATGCTACTGACAGTATTTTACCCTAGAGATTTTTTTCATGTTGTGTAAAGTAACAACTTATAAATTATTTATTGCAAAACATCTGGTTTAAATAAACTTCAATAGAAAGAAATATTACACATGGAAGCCAAATCAGGCTCTCATATCATTACAGCAAGTGTCTCAATTCCAAAATTATTGAGGACAAAAGTATTAAGCAGACATTACAAACTTAATTATTAAAGCAGAATAAGAAATGCACATCTTTAACTGGCAATGCTTTTGTTCTGTAAGAGATGAAAAACATCCCACAAATCTGATGTTACCTTTCTATAAATGCATGCATGTATAGCCATATGTATCTGTAATGTAAAAAGTCCAGTAATTACAAAGTCTCAACAAATCAAAAAAATTAAGAAGTATTGTTTCAATATGGATGCCTGATTTAATTAAAAAGATAACTGAACTTAATCTAAACAACTCTCAATTAGCATCATGAAGAATGTTAAACAAAGAAACAACCATGGAAAATTTTCAGAGAATTGGAAGAAATTATTTAAAACACTGAGCCCAATCCTTTAAGAATCTTTTTGCATTTAGTACTCTTTATATTTAGATTAATATTTATTTGGTTTTTGCACCATGATATCAAATGGGTGGCACACAAAAATATTTCTTCCCATTTTAAGATTTCTATCAGCACAGGATTTGGACCTGTTCATTTGGATCTGTCCATTTCAGTTTCTGCCACTTCTTCATTTTTCCAATTCTACATGCATTCTATCCAATTCTTTATCTAATTTTTGCTTCACAATGCAATTTAAAAATAAGTCTGCTGCACTAAAAAAGTACATTTTTAGT
>JAPKID020001628.1:0-14485 GCA_026931265.2 Tropidonophis doriae
GGATTTAAAGTCGCCATGGTTGAGAAACACTGCAGTGGTGGGGTGAGAGTGACAAAGCCTTTTAGGAGAAACCCCTCCTTAAATTGGAGCTCAGGCGTTTAGACCTCTGTTTTGGTTTTTAGTTAGAAAAGGCGGCCGCCACCTGTTCCCATGTGCATTGGGCATCTGGTTAAAAGGTACAGGGAGAGAGATCGCTTTCCCTCAAGATGAGGGTGCCATTAATTTTATTTTTAGTGAACAGCCACCCATCCACCCCCGTCACCCCCTATGAGTGGGCTCCCTTAAATATGGTAGTGGGGGAAAAATAATTGATTGCCATCATCTAATCATCTAAAATCGCCAAAGTTCAGAAACACTGATCTAATAACAAAGCTATAATGTTTGTAATTAGTGTTGGAAGAAATATCCATGTGGTTCAGTTCCAAGCTGGGGGAAAGACTCTGGAAGCTGATTGGAAAGAAAGTTTATTGAGGAACAGGACCACACACAAAGACAGCCTGCAGTTCTGGGTCAGTTGAACCACTAGCTGAGTGAGAGGAAGGGTTCTTATATGGTTGTGTGTTTTTGAAGTTTGGGATTTGTGCAATATGGACTTTGTGTTTCTAAAGAGGGTGTTGGGGAATTCCCATTGTGGCTGATGGCTTTATGTTCTCTGCTGGATTTTGGGGGAGGGGCTGCTTATTATAATCCTATTACTCGGCTTTTGTTTGTCGAACTTTGTTGTAAGGGATTTTGAAATATCCCATCTTGAATGGACTTCTGCGAGCAGTATTTGCTTTGCTTATGAATGGAGCCATGTAGATAGCTGGCTTCCTCTTTCAGTAAGCTCCTTATCTCCTTAAGTGCTGGCATCTGCTGTGGGCTATTAAGAGAGACTGGAAGCTGCTTTCTGCCTCTAAGAGCATGTTTCTTCAATTCTCCTTTGGGGAAATATAATATTCCACCTTTTAATATTTCCCAAAATATTTCATTCTTCCAGGAGGGGGTGTAGGATGGCTTCCAATCGAAAATTGGAAAGTTCACCAGAGGGTTTGGTTCTTATTCTCATAAATTGCATGACATATTTTAGAGATGATTGCCAAATAAGGCCTAGACGTTGCAAATCATTTTTTGTATGGCTTGAATTATTGACTAGCTTTTTCCTCTGGGATAGCACATCAAAAGACAGCAGGCAAGAGTTTGGTGCACTCAGTGCTACAATTCTCACCACTGAAATGATATAATGCTTCCATGGACACTGACATAATCAGTTTCTCATATTCTTCCTTTTTTTCTCCAATGTTATGTCATTTTATCCTAGCAGGCTAATATGAAAAGTATTAACTCTCTAGTGATGATCATTAGATCTGACCACCAGTGAGCACCAGGATTTATGCATATATGAAAAATAAATTACCACTGAGAGAGTATTAAGTTTGATGTCAACTGATACAAACTTTATATGCCATACTCAACACCAAATAATTACTGTCTGATAAAGAAGAGCTTGCTTCGTACAGTACAGTAAAGTTAGTATATTAGGGGAAAAATCAGCAATGTGGTTCTCATAAGCTGGCTAAACACATAGGATCTTTTAATTTTTCCTTTTTAATATTGGGCTATCTGTAGATATTTAATAAGACCTAGTGTGACCTAGAGCAAAATGAAAGAAAAAAAACAACAATAGAAGATTTCCTGCTCCTGCACTGCATTAAAGCATGGTCATTGCCTGTATAAAACAGAAATTGACTTCAATTGCTACCATAATATCTGATAACATTTATGTTTCAGGGTGCACATTCATCTCTCCTGCCTTTCTCTCTGGTGCATCTTGTTCTTATGATAATTTTCTCTGACACTGATTGTCTATAATTGCTTCCTTTTTCTTCCTTTCTCTCTCCCACTCAAGAGACCCCCTAAAATAATTCAACTTGTGGAATGGCATGCGAACAGGTTTTGTTGCTTTTGTGAGCAGCACCAATATCAGAAACACCTTTCACTTTTATTTGTTAGTATGTGTACAGCTTGTGACAGAACTTTCAGTCAATGCATATATATTTCCCCTTTCTGTTGCAGAAATTGAACACAAGATTTTGATATAGCAGGAGACCACTAAATGGAGAGATATGAAGTACAACAGCTGCCTTTACTTCTTGCTCATTGTATTGTATAGTTGAGGTGAACTAATGAGATGACCCCGCCATCTTGTTTGATCTTGGAAGCTTAATTTCCTTAAAAAAACATTTTTATTGATGTTCAAAAATAGAATCAAACTAGTTCAAACTAAGAAAAATACAAAAAAGAAAAAAGTGTAGAGAATAGAACGGAGGGGGAAGAAAAAAATGTAAAAGAAAAAAAACATATAGTATAAAAAAATGACTTCTCCCAGGACTGACAAGTGCAGTTTCAATAATTTATCACCTTTTTTACCGTGTCAAACTAAAAATCTCTTCATTCCATATCTCATCTTTTATATATTAGCAAACAACAAAGCCTATCATTCAATCTTAATCAGCAAAAGTCCTCTAGGAGTGATCAGAAATATATACTGTGTATTAACCTTAAATAAATCGATTTCATAGTCCTATTAACTTTACACTGTAACTTATCATTTTCTCTAAAATTACAAAAAATCTTTTCCTCATGACTTATATCTACACAAAAAAATCAAAGCCATATCATTCAAAGTTAATAAAAAAAATTATTAACAAGCTATCTGAAACAACAGCTTATTAAAATTTAATTCTATCAAATAATGTCCCACAAATTAATTAATGCACACCTTCATCTCCTCTTAGAAATTCCTTTGCAAGTTTAATATTTTCCTTCAATTTTAATACCATAGTGTGTGGCAGTTATTTCCAATCTGACCATGTACATTCTGTGAACATCTATATTAGTGATTCATTCATTCTGCCAAACACTCCACAGCTTTGATTTTGAGCTGCAGACATTTCATTGCCCCACTAATTATATGTATGTGAGTTTCTCTTCAGAGTGAAGAGAAGTGAAGTTCATTGGTTGGAACAAATTATATACAATATCTTCATATCCTGCCTTGGGTGGGATAGTCCTGTAGGCGAATATTATTTTGCAACTTGATGTTAATTGCTTATTTACTCGTTGATAAGGTGGTTATTCTGTCTCATCTGAGCGCTAACATTTTGCTGTGTAATAGAATGGCTTATGGAGGGTGTTATTTTTCTGTAATAGCTCGGTTACTGGCTTGTGATGGTTAGATTTATATGAGAAATGTCTCATCTAGGTTTTTGATTTATTACTGTGTGAGGTGGGAATGGTACTCCATGTTGAGTTGTTATAGTGTTATTGGGTCTTGGTTTACATACATTCATGCATAGGAAGTAAGTCAAGAGTAGTTGCTTGCTTTTAAAATTTTTATTGCTTTTTCAACCTGCCTTGTTCTAAGATTTCCATTGTTTCCCAACTGAAATAATGCTGGAAGTTATTTACTGTACATGGAAGGAAATAATTGAAGAGGTATATTTTTCTAAGTCAATTACAAACCACACTGTAGCTTAGGGCAGTGATGGCTAACATTTTTGTCATGGCGGGCCAAAAGCACGCACTCGCACCCATAATGCAATGCTCGTCTGACACCCCCTGCACGCTTGCCCCCCCTGTGCAAGCACACGTGACTCTCCCGCCCCCACATATGTGCATGTGACACACACACCCTGTGCTACCCTCCCATGCATGCATGTGCGACCTCCCCCACATACATCCCTCACCCAGTTTTGGCTTCCAGGTTGGTGCAGAAGGCTTTCCAGGTACAAAATATGGAACGGCGGTGCCACACGAGGCCCCACCGTGCCCGGTTTTGGGCCCGGAAGGCCTTCTGCACCAACCTGGAAGCCAAAATGGGGCACAGAGGTGCTACACGAGCCCCCAAAATGCAATGCGAGCGACCCCAGTACATGCACATCCCCGTATGTGCCCCAGGCATGTGTGGCCGCAACCCAAAGATCGGCTGGTCAGCAGGAGGCTTGTGTACATGCACGGTGGGGCTGGGCCGGGGTGACGGTTGGCATGTCTGCAGAGAGGGCTCTGTGTGCCACCTGTGGCACACAATCCATTGGTTTGCCATCACAGCTTTAGGTGGATGTGGGTACCAAGTCAAAGTATGTTAGGGAATTGTAGAACTATACAGGCCTGGTAAGCACACGATAGTAGATTTTGATAATGAAAGTGAGAAAGTAAAATGGATTGAGCCACTCTAGGTACGGTATCATCAACCTTATGAAAATGTGCTGCATGTTCAAGAGAAGAAATTAAAATAGCCCTATAGCTTTAGATTGCCCATTAACTACAACAATATAATTAAATCTGCTACTCTTGTCATATTAAGAGTTCCATTGCAAATACATTGGGGGTGAAGAATACATCTGAATAGTCTATCTAACACTGATGTAAATAAGCTTAGCAACAAGCAGAAAAGTACTGAATTATCCCTGCAGATGAACTGCCTTGGAAATGGGCCTCCTGTCTTCCCTGAAATAAGCACAAGATTTAGCAGTGGGGATGAACAGCAGCTTGGGAAGGTCAGGACCTGAGTGATGGAAAAAGAACACAGCTTTGGGGCAAGGCAAGAAGCTTGATAATTCCACGCAGTTCTCTCCTCTCCTCCTTCCAGCATAAATAAATAGGCACATTCCTGAAAGACCTCTGTGGCCTCACAATCAGGGACCGCAGGAGGCATGCTCTGTGGCACAAATGAATTACATTTGGGTATCACGTGGCGTTGCAGAACCTTTGGCAGGTATCTGTGCTGTGCAGCCCTTCTTACTCTTCTATCCTCTTAATAAGCAGCCCTCTCTAGGTGGGCTAAGCTTTTGATTGTCCTTGTGCACGTTGATAGAGCTGTGCAATATAGTCTGCACCTGGATTGCTAAATGAGGTTTGGAATATGTTGTGAAACATGATCCTTTTTTCTGCCTACGGGATTTTGTTTATTATTCATTTCTCTCTCCTGCCTTTGTTTTTGCTTTGTTTAAATTCCTCTTCTGATGTCATTTAGTTAAATGTTTATAGTAGGTTGGCCTCTCCGTTCTCTATTTTTTTTGGCCTCTCCTTTATCTATTTTTTTCTTTCCTCACATGCAGAGAAGATAGGGGAAGATCACAAATGAACCTCTCATGGTTTTAAAAGCTAAATACAATTTCCCCGACCATTTTGGCTAAGAGCTATAAAGTTGGGGATTGAGGGATCTTCGAGACCAGGACTCCCCAACCCCAGTTCATGTACCTACATCAGGCCATGGTACGCCTGTAACCTGGCCAGGTAAACAGGCAAAGCTAAATTCGCTGTGTGCAGGCAGCACACAAAACCACATCCCTTCTTGTTCCCAGAAAAATATTTCTCCCTGTGCCCAAAAGGTTGGGGCCATTCTTCCAGACATAATGTAACCATGACCCTTGGGCATCCTGCTTCCAACAGTCTATGCATCATTACCACTAGGGTTTTGCTGCTGTGAACTGTCCTGATATTAGAGCAGTTTTATCTCTAATGGGAAAAGGCAATTTCAGCCCAATGAATGCTACCTTGGAAGCAAAAACGTTTTGTTGCCTTGGACTTTAAGGTGAGAGGTGTCCTTGTTTTCTCCCATACTTAAGGCTGGTTCTCTACATAGAAAAATAGTTTGTCAATGAGAAAACTTGGTTTAAATTTACTTGTTCTGCCTGATGTTGCTTTCTGTGTATTGGGGCAGCGTGTTTTTGTGGAGCAATGATTACAGAACAGGGAAAGAGAGAGGATCATTCAATTACGTAAGCCTTATTTTCTAGAAATACTCATGGAAGGCTGACATTGTGATTATTTTACCTACAGGATTATCTTTTCAATTGCCAGGATCCAGCTTTTAGCTAAGTAGTAGTAGAAGCCTTCTCCAAAATGAAGGATTACAAACAGAAAAGAAGTAATGCACACATTTTAAAAAAAAAAACCCTCTCAAATTCTTAATTTGTACATTACAGTACATTATGAACATTGTCTGCAGTCAAAATGGTAAAAAAACAAAAAAACCAACTTATTTGAATGCATTTATGTTGGGTACATCTAAGTTTCATTGGCATGCTTCTTTTAAAAAAAAACATGAAAAGAAATCATACTTGTCTTACAAATATAAGCTGTAAAACCTAAAACCACTCCATCTTCCAGAAGGTGGTAGTAATTTAACATCAATACATTAATTAGACAGCAACAAGCCAAATGTCCCACTCCTATAAGTTCTCTTCCAAAGAAGCATCCCAGATGGCTGTCAGACCCATTGCTCACAGCTGCCTTCCTTGGCTTTCCAAGCTGTTGATCGCTTGATCGCTGTTTGAAATGCCAGAACTAGATGGAGGCTGCAGGTGGGCTGATACCTTCTCCTGCCAGTCCTTATTTTCCTGCTCTGCGGCTGCTATTCCATTCTGCAGCTGTGAAGACTTCAGACCACTGAGGTGTCTCCCAAAAGTGCTTCAGCCTTTGAGCAGGCTAGCAGTCAAAAGGTATGAAGGAGGTTAAGTAATTTTATTTAAATGTCCAAATAATTGTGCTGTGTTTATGAGAGGAAGAAAAATAGAACCTTGAAAGAGAATGAGGATCCAGTGCCCAGAATCTTTTTGATTGGGACAGTCTACAAATATTGTAAATAAATGAATAAGTGGAGCCTTCAAGGATCAGTGGGAATGGAATGTAGAAAACGACAATCAGTTGCCCACCCTCACCCCAAAATAATGGATCCTTAATGTGCATTTCCAAGATTAGGGAAACCATGCATCAAGTGGTTTCTCTCTCTGTCTCTCTCAGGCTTCACGATCTCATTCTTTCTTGGAGTGACTGATCACCAAGATCACTCTGTTTCAAGGATGTTTCTCATGTTCACTCTTGAATCCAACATTTCTCCTTCTATTAAGAGACCATATCAAAAGAAACCTTTGGGGATCCTTGCTGTAGCACTTGCCCTTTCATTTCACTACATTCCCCAACTATATATTAAAGATGGAGCTTCACAAAAGTCCCTCAACTGTACTCACGCTGTCTCTATCTTTCTTTGGGTTCACAATTTGCTCCAAACTGGAAGCTAATAAGTATTCTGCCAAGGCCAGGCAGAAATACATATCTTAATTTACCCAGAGTTATTTCCAAGAGGTTTTAATTTGGAGCTAAGGTAGATATGCTTGTCACAGTGTCCTTGTCCTTGCCCTACTGTAGTCCCAATTTAATGCTATCTCCCACTCCACTGCCCCACTTAGACCAATTCCTTGCACCAGGAAAAAGGCTTATACTGGTGCTAGCACCAACTGTTTCCTGGCAAATTAGGCTGATTTATTTAAATTATGCGTAGACTCTTGTCATCACATTTTTTAAAAGAACATGAACAGCGAAGGCTGTTTGGCACTTGCTATTAAAGTGTGTATTTTATTTGATGATGAGCGCAGCAGCCAAGTGCTTTTCAGAGAAGAAAAATACATCCCTTGAGCTCTTGACTGCGGTTTCTGTGTAAGTACCCTTCAATCACGGAACACAAGAGTAGCTACAACAGAAACACCCATATTTTGTCCGGCTTGTTCTTTATGAATTCCACTTATGACTGTGCTGTTCAAGGACAGTTCCAATTCTTCTTTAGAGAGGCGGGTGGGAGCTGTGTGCTTGATTCATGCTCCCTCCCACTTCCTGAAAGATATAAAAGCTCTGCTTCCAAGCTCCAGCGCTGAAAGCTTAATGGGAGAAGGCTGTGATCAGAGTCCTCCACTGCTGCCCAATCCAGTTTCTGCAGATCTAAGCAAGCCATCCAACTGCTTTGTCAACATGTGCCGGGGTTTAGCTGCACTGCCTGCTAGCTGCTTGGAAAGGTAAGAGGCTTGGGGAAATTATTGAAACTCTTAGCAAATTATTACTTTGCTGAATACTTAGGGCTGGACTTGTCCACATGTAGTGACCAGGAATGACCTTTGTCTATATCTCAAACCCTGAGTGTACCATTTCATGTAATAATTAGACTGGCATGATTGAATTCAACACTGAGGAAAGATAAAGGAAGCAATTATAATAATAATAGTAAGAGATTAAAAGAAATATACTTCTCTTGCTTTTCTCGAGAACTGCTGGACTGTCTGCTTCATACATTTGGCTTGTTTGTGTGCTTTTAAATGTGAGGAGAAAACAAGTAAGAAAACTCTCCCGTGTCTTTGCAGTGCAGTTCTCAAAGACACCTCTGCAAGTAACACTGCACATCATTAGCATGCCTGTCACACACCAGCCAGAGGTTGGTGAGCTAAGAATAGAAAGCGATGCGCCAGGCAGCCATCTCCAAACTGTCGCAGTGATTGCACCAAGCAGGGAGAGACATCTGAATGGATGCAGCATCACTCTAGTTAGGCAGGTGTGACCCAACATTCAAAGTCTGGAAACCCTTACCAGCTATGGGATGCTTTGAATAGTGGCAAGGAGAGCATCCTTACCTTAGACACTGAAGAGAAATAGCAATTGGGGAGAGGTTGCGTAGAAGCAAGATTGGGAAATAATTAAAATAATTATGATATTCGACTTTATTTGTATCCTGGTAAAACAAGAAAAGCCGAGGGTCTGTCTTGAGGAGCATAGAATGTGTTTTCTGACAGGTGGGGAGGTTTCAGAAAAGGACAGTTAAGAGAGCTTGACAGTCGCATCTGACTTTTGCTTTGGTGTGCTGGCCATCTACTGTGTTTGAAAAAGGCAGGATAACATTTTAGTGATAGCCTTAAAGGTTTATGTATTCCTAGTATTTACAGAACCTCTCTCTCCTCTCCTTTGCCCCTGGCCACAGCCACATCATGCCGTAATGACTTGATAACCGCTCTAGTGACCTTTGGAGAGGAACTAGTGCAGTTAACAAGTAGATGCAGTCTGAGGCAAGTGCAGCGTCATCTTTTAAATCTCTGGAAAAATCCAATTGATTTTCCACATTCCTGATTGTCTCAGATTAAACATGAAGAATGCCCAGGCCTATGTTGGTTCACAGTCAAGTCCAAGCAGAGAGAAAGTTCAAAAGGGATGCAGATGCTCCAGAGTGATAAAGCAACAGACTATTAACCATCATCAAGATCCCCTTGACCTTCTGCACTTGAAGGCCAATGGCACAGATCTTGGACCCCAGCATGATGCCCAGGAGTAAGTGTGGGTCCCCACTAAGTTACCAACAACAAATTATTTAAAAAGAAAAGATTAAAGTGGCAAACCAACAAAACAAGTGCAATCTGTATTTCTGAGAACAATTCCATTCTTAGAAAATGCTAGGTAGTTGCAGTCCTGGCGCCTTATAGTATTTAACTCCTGATATATATGAATTAACAAAACTCAGGAGCACTTTTTCATGCGGCTGTTGACAAAAATAAAAAATAAAAATGAGTGACATTAGCTAGAGAGCAGTAAGTCTGCAATTGTAATGTTTTTAAATCGTTATTTTGATCTGACTTATGTTTGTTCAGTTCCTATTTGTGATCTGTAATATTTGTGATATTTGTGTCAGTGTTATGTGACAGTTTAATTTTTCAGGAGTTCAGTACATAAACATAATTACAAGTTGGTATACAGGATGGTGCTGAGTAATCCTAAATACTATAATGTTAATTCAGAAATATACACATCAGTTTGAATAGTAATAATAAGCTGCGGTAGATTCATTGTTAGCTAAAAAGCATCTTTTCTATGATCTGTGGAATCATGATAATGCATTTTTAAAACATGCTGAATAAATACTGGAAACAATAGCATTTAATTTGTTTAAATATTGCTTTAATAAAACAGCAAAAGGTGCAAGAAAATTAAAAGGGCGTCATAGAATTATTTCTATATGTGTATAGAAATTATATGTTCAGTTTTTCTACAGCAGATTAAATTTTGACCTCATGCAATAATGATGTTCAATCAAAAATATGTTAATTAAAGATATAATATAGTAATAGCATTAGCACTTAGACTTATACACCACTTCATAGTGGTGTTACAGTCCTTTATAAGTGGCTTACAGAGTCAGCATATTGCCCCCAACAATCTGGGTCCTCATAGATATATGAGGAGCTAGAATTTTTATATACGTTCTTGAAGGATCAAACATTTTCATTGCTCACCAGTTTATTGACGATTATTACATTTTGGCATATATTGCTTGGGCTTTGGTATATATTAATGATGATAATTAATAGCTTAATAATTTTGCAAATCTGAAATACTTGTGTAGTTTTACAAAGCAGAAACTATATATATTTCTATTATGATCGGAATAAACATGCCATACCATTGTGAACAGCTTTTAAGAAGTTAGGTATTTAGAATATTGAATTTTTGTAAGGTAACTTAGACCATGACAGAATTAATGCCGTGGTAGGCTGGAGTCATGACATGTTATCACTTCATTTCAGAGGTTGAGGCATTTAAGAGTCCTACTATTAGATATGGGGGTACAAACTTCCAGATGACCATTAAGAGCACAGAGTTGGTGTTCTTTGTATCTCTTTGCTGCCACCTAGTGGAGGCCTGTAGTTTGTAGCTTAGAACGGGTGGCCTTCGATGAGAGGTTGAGGGAGATCGATCCAGAGAATTAAGCAATGGATATCTGGTGAAAGTGGGGGGAGGGGAATAAAAAACTGATTCAACCCCGAAGAGAAGTCTGATGAATTCAGTAATAAGGGGCAGAATTAAAGAAACACAGTACAGTATTTTTAACTTTAAGGATTTAAATTGCAATTACTATTACAAATTAACTTTGCAATTGCGGAGTAGGTATATATACAGGAACTTCTGCCTCTGAAAATGTTTTCCTTTTCAGTTTTTAAGTCTGATTGAGGTAGTAAATCCTGTAAGTTTAGGATAACTCATTATGGAATTCTGCTCTTTAAAATCCATTTTTCAGTTTATCCTTGTTGACAACAGTGTAATATGGATAGCCAAGATAAAGATTGGTTGATAAAGGATAAACAAAAATGCATTTACTAATGGAGAAAAAGAAAGGTTAGCAGAAAAGCCAAGTAGTGGCATTATGCTAAAGAAATGCTACAGCTCTCAGTCTCACCATGCAAACTCTTATCTTAAATTGCCTGAACCAAGAAGCTTCTTCTAGACTTTAAGTTTGAAGAAACATCCTTGTCTGTCTTAGTAACTACAGTACTTTGTTTTTTAGTATCCATTTTTAATTATATTCTTTTCCCTTTTTCAGAGCCAAAGAGTTTAAAACACGTTTGGGAATTCTGCTCCATAAACCAGAGTTTGGACATAAAATTGGAAACAGCTGGAGTACCAAACAAAAGTAAGTCTATATCTGGTTGACAAAAACTCAAGGATTTTTAAGGGCAATAAAATTTTGGGGTTATTTCGGTTTCTAGTTGACTCCAAAGAGTAGAAGGCAGCCTAGATAATGTTTTTTTAACTTTTTAATCCTCCATTTATGAAAAGACAAAGAACCGTTCTGAGTCAACCAAATGGCTGAGATGTTTTTGAAAAGAGGCTGCTTCTAAACAGAAGGACTTGTCTTATAACACTGTTTTTTTCCTGAAAAGAAAATGAGGGCAGAAATGGGTGAAAATGAGGACCTAAAAATGAAATATCCTGTTATCTCAATCACTTATAACATTCTATTAAAAAAATAGAGTTATTTTTCAATAAATCTTCATCCAGGATATCCCAGCTACTCAATTTCCAGATAGTATTTTTTGCTTCCTTTAGAATATTGCCTCTAGAATAATATCTCTACACCTTCATTGGCTAAGAAGGATAAGAAACTTTGGAAGAATTTGCTGAAGCTATTTAAATGTTATTAATGACATAACATATGTAAGGTGATATGTAGCAGTGAGCGGTCTTGAATGGGGATTATGAGAAATGAAGCCAAGATAAATAGGGTGTCCTCTGTACTTCCCAGCGGCTCTGCATCCTGTATTCTTTGCTCACAACATTACTCTTTGAAATGTCTCAGACAAGCTCTAAAAATGTTATTCCTTCTCCAGGTATTCTTTGGAGGAAGCTCTTGGATGGAAGGAGTCCTTTGATCAACTGCTGAGAAGCAGAAGTGAGTACACTTGTGTATGGTGAACATTTTGTTTAAAAAAAAACCTATAATTGTGAGCAGCTGGCAATTGTGTGATTTTACATGAGTCAATAGGGCTCATGCCTTCACAAAATGCACCAGAGGATCTTCTCAGATATGAAAAAAACAGATACTTTATAAAGTCACTGAATGAACAATCATCCCTAACATAGTGTTGAGAGATTATAGCTCATAGACTTCTCAGCCCAAATCATAAAGGTCTGAACTGGCTGAGAATACTAATATTTAATCTGTTTACAAATAACTAAAGGGGGTAAAGATATCCCACACACACTCCTCTTCCTATTTTCCTCACAACAACAAACCCTGTGAGATATGTTGGGCTGAGAGTGACTGGCCCAAAGACATCCAGATGGGTTTCTTGTATAAGAAGGGACTAGAACTCTCAGTCTCTGACTTTCTAGCCTAATGCCTTAACCACTAGGCCAGGGGTGTCAAACTCATGTAGTCACATGATGTATCATAACTTTTCCCCATTTACTAAACTGGGCGTGGGCATGGCCAATGCATAACATATCCAACCCGCGGCCCATGAGTTTGACGCCACTGCACTAGACTAAACAGGTTCTCATTTGAATCAAATTAATTATTCTGGACCTTCTCTCCATTAAAAAAAATAGCAACAGTAAGACCACTTGAGGTTCTCAAGGAGAGAATTTTGGTCCCCTTAATGTTGTATTTTTGCCACCCAGATTTTTTATTTTCTACAATAGAAGGCAAAACAAATAAGATACCGATAGGGCTTAATAGATTATTTTTCATTCAGAAATCAACTATGTATCTTTAAGATGTATCATTCTTGACATTAGAATTGGCAAAGCATGCAGCATTTTAAAAATCTGTTAACAAAAGAATTTCTTTTCCTTCTCTATCACTTCTAAACTGGTTATTCTACCTCTTACTTTACAGGTGGCATGGCAGCATTTCATGGTTTTCTTAAAACGGAATTCAGTGAAGAAAATCTGGAGTTTTGGTTAGCTTGTGAAGAATATAAGAAAATCCCCTCAAAAGCAAAATTAGCAGCCAAAGCCAACAGGATCTTTGAAGACTTTGTTCAGAATGAGTCCCCCAGGGAGGTGAGTCAAAATGACTTTATAAATTCAAAGGTCAATCACACAATCCCAAAGCAGAGGTTTTTTTTTTAAAAAAAATTGCCTGACCCTAACTCAGGGTTTTTGAGAAAGGTATTTAAAAGGAAGAAGAAGCTCAGCTATTGGGAGTAGGTATTAATTTTTCTACTAAGTCATGCAGTTTTCTAAAGGGCCTGGGGCCTAGAGGTGGAGCTCTTGCCTCACAAGCAGGAGGTTGTGAGTTCGATCCTAGGTAGAGGCACATGTAGGGTCTCCGGCTTGGGCAGGGGGTTGGACTAGATGACCTGCAAGGCCCCTTCCAAATCTGTTAATCTGTTAAATAAAAAAGATGAAGACGATGGCTCCTTGCAAACCATATGGAACTATTGTTTACTGCCTGGGCTTTCTTAGGAAAAAAAAAAAGACCAGAATCTGGTCAACTTCATCAGAACTTGAACTGTATTAAAAAGCTCAGCATTGTTAGACTTTCCTTCTGATTGGCCTATCATTTGTCCTGGAAGACTTTTGAAGACTTCATGGTCCCCGAGTCAACCTCCTTCTAGTTTTCTTCACACTCTACTGGGCCATTTGTTTTGACGTTGCCCTTCTAAGACAAATCCTTGAATCAATTGCAAAGTGTAGGATGGTACGTTCAGTTCTGGTATGTCACCTGAAAAGGGATAAGTGAAAATGATAAACAGGTTAGATCCTTTTACTTCCAAGAAAAAGCGAGAGTATGGTCTACATGCAAAGATTATTGCCCCAGTTCTGGTCAGAGCTTTGGGCTGAGCCCAGTGAAGAAGACCAGAAATGAGGTGCAGGTTTTGTTGAAGCGCTCCAAGAAAAGAAGTCTTGGCCAAATTGCCGAACAACCTTGAACACTAGAATTAAGAAAGCTTTTTACATTTTCACTAAAGCAGGAGGTGGGATAAGGTGGGATATATAAGAAATATCATCTAAAAAAAAAACATTTTAGTAATGATCTAACCAGGGGTGGCATTCAGCTGGTTCAGACTGGTTCAGGTGAACCGGATGTTAATTTTAATCTGGGTCACTGAACTGGTAGTTACAAGAACCAGCTGACCCTGCCCACCATGCCCCTCCCAGGAGTCTCTACATGGCCTGTTGATTATGCCAGTTAAGTGCAGGACCCGGGTGGGGACTCTGGAAGGGCAAAAAATGAGCCTACTGGAAGTCCTAGAAGTCCAGAAATGGGCCCATTTCTGGCCTCCAGAGGGCCTCTGGAGCCTGGGGGAGGCTGTTTTTGGCCCCTTGAAGGCTCGAGGAACCGCGGCCTGCCGCCCGATCTCCCGGGAGCAGCGACTTCCCAGTTAGAGCCCTGTACTCACGGAGT
>JAPKID020001629.1:0-14478 GCA_026931265.2 Tropidonophis doriae
GGCGCGTATACTCGGCGTATAAGATGACCCCCGATTTTTGGTTGACCTTTTTGGGTTTCAAAAGTCGTCTTATACGCCAGAATATACGGTAATGTGCTAAGAAAACTAGTCTAGTTGAAAAAAATATTCCAAAACATTAGATTACAATCTTGCAGTTTCACGTCAATATTTATAAACATTTTATTTACCATACAAACACACACACACACAATTTCTTTGCTGCTAATCTCACAGGTGACACTAAGCCCATGATGGCAAACCTATGGCACGTGAAGCCATTTGTCAGGGCACGTGAGGTGTTGCCATGTCAGCTGGCATACTTCTGGTTTGCTTGTAGGGCCGTTTTTAACCCTCCGGAACCTTCAGGAGGCTTCCTTGAAGGTCCCGGAGGGCAAAAAATGACCCTACGAGCAAATCGGGAGTGACCACAAACTGGAAGTGGCTAAAACCAGCCCTATGAGCAAACCAGAAGTCCATTCCCAAACTTCCAGTTTTCTCATAGGCCCGGTTTTTCATGCTCCATAAGTTTCATGGAAGCTCCTGAAGCCTCTGGAAGAGGCTGTGGAGGCTATTTTCACCCTCCCGAGGCTTCTCTAAAGCCTCTGGAGTCTGGAGAGGATGAAAAAAGCACACCAAAAATGGGGTGGGGGGCCCTGGTCTTGCATGCATGTGCACTGGAGTCGTGTGCATAGCATTATGGGAGTGGCACGCCCATGCATGACCCCCCTGCGCTTCCCAGCCGGCAGTCAGAAACAGCGGGGAAGCGCGGCTTCTCCGCTCTGGAAACGTAGCGGGGAAGCGCGGCTTCTCTGCTCTGTTTCTGACTGCCACCTGGCTCCCCGGTCGGCAGTCAGAAACATCGCGGGGAAGCTTGGGGCGCGTATACTCGGAGTATAAGATGACCCCCGATTTTTGGTTGACCTTTTTGGGTTTCAAAAGTCGTCTTATACGTCGGAATATACGGTACCAAATTTTGATCAAGTGACTATAGGAACACTCTAATGGCTGCAAATATAAGGACATCTTTTTCAGCACTGTTACTAACTTAGAATGATTGCTAAATGAATGGTAAGTTGAGGACTAGTTGTACTTTTAATATATGAAAATATATGGAAACCAAGTTTTCATTTACATGCTTCCGATATCTCTACCTGCACTGGAGACAAAATCCTGAACCGATCAGAAAACTGTAGATGCAGTCCCTAGAACAGGGGTCAGTAACCTACAGTCTATAGCCATGATGGCAAACCTATGGCACGTGGAACCAATTGTTAGGGCACCCATCGCATTGCCATCAGCTCCAGTGCGAATGTGCGCACTGGCCAGCTGACTTCGGCCTTCTTTTGAGGCTTTTTTCACACTCCGGAGGCTTTCTTGAAGCCTCTGGAGCGCAAAAAAACAGCCCTATGAGCAGAAGTTCAGGAATGGATGTTCAGGAATGGACTTCTGGTTTGCTTGTAGGGCTATTTTTTTGCCCTCCGCAGCCTTCAGGGGGCTTCTCTGAAGAGTCCTGAGAACAAAAAAATAACTCTTTTCATCCTCCCCAGGCTCCTAGGAAGCCTCTGGAGCCTGGGGAGAGCGAAAATACTGTGCCAAAAGCAACGTGTGTGTGTGGGGAGCTTGCTGGTCATGTGTCATGTGCACTGGGTCACGCACATAGCATTATGGGTGTGGCATACCCACACACGTTCCCCCCTGCACTCCCCAGCTTTTGGCACGGGAGTCAAAAAAGGTTAGAGCTCACTGGCCTATGGGCTGGATGTGACTCACCATCTGAAATCATGCAGCCTGTGATCCCCAAAAGATATACATTTATCCAACCCATGAGAGAAAGAAAAATAGCGCTTGTGGCCTGCTGCTTTTGAATTAATTATGTGGATTAAAGTCATAATAAAATTCAGAATTATAGGTTATTTAAAATATAAAACAAAAGGATTTTGGAGGTGTGGATCGAAAGAGGTGTGCACATATGAATTATCTGAAGAGAAAACTGATCTTTCCTTAAAATTACATTGTTGAATAATACCACCAAAAATGATTGGTTTGCGAAAGCAGTAAGGGTTTTTTTGGGGTAGAGAGTGAAGAGCAGTGCAGAAAAAGATTATCAGAAAAGTTCTCATGTAAATGATGAACAATGTGCATAGTGTTTTGAAGCCCAGCTGTTTTTGGTTCTGTTATCCCTAGGGTAAATTTCTAAATAATTAAAACACTAGCTTATTATTTGTAGTTGTCAAATATTGCTAATTCAATTGTGGATGTACAGGCTGAGCAATGCAGACAGCATTTAATATTGTTGCTCAAATATTACACTTCTCAAAGACCAGCTGAAAAAAAATTGAGCAATGTCTATTTTCAGCTTCAGTACACATTATTCACATTCGTTCTTTCACAACTGTAAAATGAATAATACAGTATCAACTATCATTTAAAATTATATGACAAAACAATACTTTTATATATATATATTATACCATTTTAAAAGATGTTCATACTCAAAATAGTTTTATGGTAGCCTCTGTCAGTGCACACCTGGTGATGGGCAACGAAGATAAACCTTCAGATTTTGGTCTTAACCAGTTCCACTGACATTTCTAGAAGTAAACCAGAATCTACTGCTTCCCATTTTTGTTGATCTGAAAAAAAAAGAAAGAAAAAGAAAGAGCTAGACATCATATGATCCAAGACAAATATTTAACACAATTTGTATTGTGTTTCTGTTATGGAAGCCTACATGGCACCTTTATTTTATGAACATATAACTTGTCTTTCTATTTAAACAATTTTCAGGAAAATAGCTGAATAAACCAACCATGTAAACTGTTCACGCCAAAGCATCTTGAAGTTAGAAAAACATTATATAGCAACAGATATATGTATAATCACAACTCAATGCATCAAATATTGCTATGTAAAACATGACCCATTAATCTAAAAATCAAACTTGTAAATAACTCATTAAAAAAACCTCCAACATCCAGGATTGCATTGGACAAGACAAGAAAATGTAGGACAGTGTTTTCAAAAATCCATTTCATGGCATATAGTAAGTGTTAAAAGTGAATCAGATCCACGTTTACAGGGCTACGTTCATGATAGTTAAATAACAGTAACTTCATCTGACAGGTATGGGATTATGTATATAAACTGCACGTTTAGATGTATTTGTTCAGGAAAAGACATATGTACATCCATGATTAGAAAAAAAAGTTATTTCAGGAGTACAAAAAGTTTGATTGAAGAAACAAGTGCCTAGAAATGCATTACTGCATGAAAAAGCATACTCATTTTAAGCTCTGATGTTCAGTAAAACTTTCACATACTGTACGCTGCATTTTACTTTGTATTATGCCTGCTTACAATTAAGTTCTATACCTCTGCATATGTTTTGGTCTGTCAGCCTCAATCTCTTTTCTCTGCAGGTTAGGTTAACGAATTACACCAAACCATACATAACAAATCAAGTAACATTACAACTACTATCTTTCCTCCACCACCCTTCCACATGACAGATAAATTACTTTACTGAAAGAAGCCTGTGATAATGAGAGTGTCCTCTATGGTCTTCAATTTTCGATGCAACACCAAAGTTCTTCCCTAGGCTGCTTCTGGAAATTCTTGTTAAAGCATACTGTAGAAGCATGAAAAATGAACAAACATGATATATCACTCAAGCAATATATCAAAACTTAAGGTACTGGTTTCAAAATAATGTTATGGTGACACACAAGGCCATACATCCAATGTTATCGTTTCCATGTATTAAAAAATATTTCCGTCTATCTCAAGTAAAACTTTCTATATATTCTGCATTTATTACTATTATTGGAATATGTAGAGGTTGGTGCCCAGGAAAGGGAAAGCTGGAGGAAAACAAAATTATTCACTAAAACAATAGGACTTCATTTAAGTTCACAATGACAGATATAGTTGTCATAACTAAGTACAGATAAGGACAAATCTTCATATATTTCATACATCTATTTGATGTATTGGGATCAATAATTCTATGCCCATGTATGAATTCTAACAATTTTTATGATGTCTGTTAATTATACTATATTTGATAGTATTAATGATGCAGCCGTTGGTTTCCACAACTATGAAAATCTGACTGTCATCAAATTTAATTTCATGGTATACAAAACTTCTAAAATGTTAGTGTCATTCATTTATGGTAATTTTTAGCAAGCCAACTTGATTACTGGAATCACATAATACGCTAAGCAAAATGACCAAACATCTTATTATAGCTTAGGATGTGTGAATCCAGTCCTACATTATCACATCTCACTATAAGAATATACTTCTGCTGCATGTAACAAGAACAATGATGTCTCTAGCTTGCTATTTATTTATGGGTATTGTCTGAATACAAAGTATTTCTGGTCTCCTGCAAACTTTAATATGTACTCATAACTTAAGAGTTGAACAGTTTAAAGTATTTTATAGGTAACAATCTAATGTTCAGACAATATGCTTAGTCATTTTGCAAACTAGTTTGCAAGAAGCATTACTTGGCTGTTTATGACATAGAAAGATAGTTGGCTAGACAACTATCTAGCTCCAAACACTTCTGGGCCATGGGTGGATGCAAGCTTCGGGTTGCCACTTCCAGCCTGCAGTCTCTTTTACTAAATCCATAAAGTTGAAAAAGAAATTCTCATCTTTCCAGCCATCCTGAATATCAATCTAAGCGCTGGGACTGCAGTGTAGAGGAAAAAAGAGCCTTTGCCTAGATTCAATATCATGCTAAAATAGTTTGTCTGGTTTGCGCTGAAGATGAACAACCTCTAACTTGCTCAGACACATTTTTATGAAAGTAACAATATTGTGATGTGTTTCTTATTTCTTTAAGCAATAGCAATAGTCCTTATAAGGGAACATTCTTTTGGTATTATTCTAGAAAGTCATGGTATTTGTAATATCTATCAATCTACAAAGTGAGAATGGGATCGCTTTTGAAACCTGACAGTTTTTAAAGAAGCATTAATTTTCCTAAAGCAAACATTCTGCTAAAGCAATTTCTCCCAAAGCTGTATTTTTAGTCAGCAGCAAAACTAAAAAATCTTCTGCAGCTAATTTAAACAAGCAAAAGGCATCCAACCATGCAGGTGGAGTTGTTCAGTGGCTTATTAAAAGATCTTTAATGACTATAATTCACTACAATAGACTTGGGGGGCAAAAAGTATGCCGTATTTCTGTAATGAATAAAAATTATTTTATTTATACATCTTTTTCAGCTATGGCAGATTCATTATTGAGAAACATTCCAATATATTGCAGACACACAGAAGTAGCTTTTGCCTGCTGTTCTTTCATTCCAGATTTTAGGATATATTTTATTTATCCAAACCAGGAAGCACGTGTTTTTTAAGATGACTACAAATTCTCCTGTTCAACACTATTCTATTGGAACTTACTATACATTTTATATGCATTTAAGGCATTTGCCATAAGATGACTGGAACGACATAAGGGAAAAAAAACTAGACTATTCTATAATTCTAAAATTCTACCCACTTTTGGTTCTGCTTCTACCCATCAGCTGATGCTCAATCTCCGAGGTGACAATTTTTAATTTCTTCTTTGCCTAGGGATGTCTCTCACTTAAAATTTTCTGTTAATGTGATTTTAGTATTTTTTATATCTGTAGTTTTTATATGTGGTTTTTTTTGTTGTGTGTTGTACAGAACTGTCTTTGGTGGGATGAGCAGTTATTTAACAAAAAATGAACAGTTTAAAATACTACCTAGAGTAAGCAAAAACTATTTTTGTAGTTTGTTCAAAAGCTCCTATTCCTCTGTATTACTTTTGATAACTTCAAAGTGGTTACCACCACACTAAACAATTAGTCTGTAATATTACTACAAAATTACTATATTATATTACTAGTAATTTTATATTACAATAAAATAAAGTTATGCAAAGCACTTGCTTTGCATAAAATCGTGGCACAGTTGTACGTCTGGAAGGCTTGTGCAGCTGATTAAAAAATGTTTCAGTTGCATTCACGTTTTTGCACAGGCAACAGTTCTCTGACTCCATAGAAGAGTCCACATATGCATACACAATCTTTCATAGGAGTTGTATGATTCTTCCAAAGCACGTGGCTCGTTCATCCTTCCAGGAAAGGTCTTTGTTTTTTAAAAGTCACTAGGACTTCCAAAATAATAAATCATATTAATAATAATTTAAATTTTAGTAGACTAATTGGGAAGATAGTATTCTCACTATTCACACGGCCATAACATTTTAGAACATTGTGTTTTATATATATTTTTATTACACAAATTACAAGTAATCAAAATTGATCTATTTCACACCCAGTGTGTTGCATAGCATTTTGGTAAATTGAGGTTTCATTGTAATTTTTTTTACCTTCTAATATTTAAATTAAAGACAATAACATGCTTTATTATTGTTTTAAAAAACAAACATTGTTGAAGAGAGCCCAGAATTTTTCTTTCTTTAAGAGATATATGCTAATTGAATTCTGAAAACACATTTTGAAATTTATACATAAGTGGCTTTAATTCTAAACTTCCATACTTGGCCTAACTGTTGTGCAAAAGACATAAATGATTCTTCGACATTGAGTAAATTGTAATGCTTAAGTTCACATCCTCACTCTTGATACTAAACTAATACTCCCATTTTCCAATTTTGTGTTCATTGAACATATAAAATTGCATACCTAACAGCAACTTTTAAAAAAAAGTTCCTGTTGATGCTATGGGTTACAGCTAAGAAGACAAGACCTAATGGAAACCCTACTGAAAATTTCAATATTCAATATTGAATATTAAGGCTTTTTTTTAAGTACCCTAATTATTCTATTACTATACAGTAATATCTGGTATAATCTTTACTTGTGGGGCTTTCTTTCAGGTAACTCTTGGCAGCTTGTACTAACATGGGATGGGGAGGGTTGCCTAAACCAGCAATTCCATTAACTGCTGATAGGTAAAGTATGATTATGTTCCTCAAATTAACTTTGTTTTTATTTCTGTAGATTATGCACTTGTATATAGAAAAACAAATTGCTGCATATGGAAACAGTCTTACCATAACAGCTACTTTAAACTAAAATATCTCAGTGAGTCATACCCCCTTCTTTAACACCTACTTATGAGGTGTTAAAAATTATAACTACCCTTTCATTTTATATTATCATACTTACAGCAATGTTTATGAATAATTTAAGTAAAATTCTTCCATGCAATGAAACAAAGATTAAAATTATATTATCACATGTTATATAAATTCTTAAATAATATTTATTTGCAACAATTGTAGGATTTTTTGGACACCAACAATTCAACCATATTGCAAACGTTTATTTTACTGTCATTCATCTTGAACTTCCATACTTGATAGTTATTTATCAAGGAAAAGGTCCAGATCCTCAGGTTGGGAATTCTTTTGGAACTAGCGTTGTCTGTGGAAGTGCCGGTTGCCGTGGATTTACAACTATTCGTTTAGTGACCATTCAAAGTTATAACAGCACTGAAAAAAGTGACTCATGACTGGTTTTCACACTTACATCGGTTGCATAATTCCCATGATCATGTTATCAAAATAAAATAGTTTTTGAAAGAAATTACCAATTTATACTTTTATAAATGATATACATATATCTTTTCAGAAATACAATTATTCTGTTTTTCTGCATTAAAACTGAACACATCAGTTACAAAAGATTTCAGGGAATGTACTGTATTAATTTTACCTAACACTATATTGCCTGTTCATTATTTTTGCAGTTTGCCACACTATCTGCTCAGTTGTTAAAAGGCAAAAAGACTGCAGAATAAAGAAAAATGCCTTGGCATTTAAAAAAAAAATAGCAAGGAAATTTGGTATTCAATTCACTGGACTCATTTCTCAATTATATTTAATTCTTTAATTAAGATGCAAGATCAGAGTGCTCTTGTGTCTAGAAAAACTACATATATACAGGACTGCTCATTGTCTTATGCAAAAACTAGAATGATATGAAATTGCACTTGTTTTTGCATGTCAGACCTAAACAATATATAATATATAGTGATAGTTGAAAGATTGCTTTAATTTCTAGGGTAGAGATGAGTTTCCTAAAACTTTAATAATTTTTTAACTTATTTTTAACAGGTTTCAACCCCCTTAGTAAATATGAAAACTATTTGTTACACACAATTTCCATTAATACTGCCTTAAATGTTATTTATCATATTAAGCAAGGGTATTATTATTCAGAGAGTATCTGAAACAGTGATATAACTAAATTCTTGTTATGTAATTTGCATTTTATTACTGGAAGATTTCTGGAATCTACCACAAATTCATTTACTCCCCTAGAAACTGTCTACTATCATACATATAATGAAGACAGTTATAAATGAATTGAGCAAACTTTTATGGTTTTGAGTATTTTTTTAAAATACATTTATCTAGAAATAAAAGAAAACCAACTAGATAAATCACATAGTGCAATATTTAAGTAGTCTTGTGGCACTTTAAAAACTCAAACAATTGTAAACTAATTTCATCTATTACAGACTATTTTTATATAAGAAAATAAAAAATTATCCCATTATAATCTTTTCCCAGAATCTTTCTTTTAAGCATACATATAAACAGTGTTATGTACAGTATTTAAAACTTTGATCAGTTTTGAGCAAAATATAAAATACTGTGCAGAATACATTTTAAATACCTTATTACACTGTAGGTTAAATTATTTCAACATGTTTTGTATAAGATTATTAAAGAAAATTAATCATTTTATCTAAGAATCTGGGAAAACTAAAAAGAGAAAATCAATCATTCTGAAGCCAAATTAACTAGTAAGAAGCAGGCATCAGTAAGCAAGCAAGCATGCATATACAACAAGGATATATCCCTTAGTAAGAAAAAATAATACTGCACTAGAACAGTGTTTTTGAGAGACTTGTATGTAACTTCCACATTTGAAATGTCATTCATGACAAATAGTTTTACAAGTATACATACACTTAAGAGGATTAAAACAGGAAGAAAATAGGCTTACAATATATATTGTATGTATTATAACTTCAGAATAAACAGTACATGAATAAGCTTAGCCATATAATTTTAACATCTATGGGAAAAATTCACAGTATTCTTAATCCAATTGTACATTTTCTAAACCATTAATTCAATATAATTTGAATTATATAATGAAACATGAGACTGAAACAGTATTTACCAAATATCCAATTCTATTTTTATCAAGCAAAATCAATTTTAATTTCAGGGGCTCAAAATTTTTAAATCATACATATCATATAAATATATCATCAGTAAGGAAATACTGTATCTTAGCATTTTATACAAATAATTGTAAAAATGTTAAGAATTGATTTGTCAAAGAATTACATTTAGCTAAAAGTATCCCTATTATTTTATGAAAAAAGTATCTTTTTTCCAGCCAATTACAACTCCTCTCTTAGTCAACAATTGCTGTGCTGATATTTTTTAAAATTGTTTTTACAACAGCATTCTGAATTCCATATATACATGTATCTCCATATAATGTAACATAAAAATATACCTTTTTCAACTTCTCAAAAAAGATGAAAAACACAGATTCCGTTTATTAAAATGGAAAGTGATCCAGTTCATCCCATCATTAGATGGATCATATTAGCCGTTTAAAATTTAATTTTAGCTGACAACTGCCTAAAAACTAATGTCTGCTAAATACTTCCAATCTGATTTTCTACACACACAAATGTGATTATAATAGTTTTCCAAATATATTTTCTTTTAGTTTTTTCATTTCCCTCCTTCAAAGTATGTTTCCATTATCTTCCTTCATGTTCCTATTTCTTTTTTTCCCTAGTCTCTGGCTCATTTAGTTCCAATAGAACAGCATATCCTAACCTTTCAGAAAGATATGAAATGAAGTTGATTTTCATTTCATGTATATCTCGCTCCACATTTTTGTTTTGAAAAATTAAAACAGATGTCACACTTTAAATTATATCTCTTAACTGTTTGGGTACTTAGTGGTCTGGAGCAAAAATATACAAATACATGGGAAGAGGTTCATTTGAGAACAGATTAAGAAAGCTTTTTAATTTTAATAAAACTTTTTTCCCACTTATAGTACTCAGTTTTATAATTTCTACAAAGTCCAAAAAATCTGCCCAAATTCTACACATTCACAAAACCCTGATAATGTATTTTTGCAGTAAAATGCAGGATTAAGCAATTGTTAATATAGGTAAGAATTGTAATTTTTAACATTCATACTAATTGTTTGAAGATAAAGGTCTTTCAAAAATTTATACCATTATCTGAAAGTAGTAACTTATATCATGGTTACCTTAGTACTGTAGTTTTGGTTATCTAATTGTGGTACAGACACAACAGATACACATGTTCAGGTTATATGAATGCATTATACATATAAGTGTGCTATCCAATAGCGACTAAATATACATAAAATTAAGACAAATTAGTTTTACTGTTTTTCAGAAAAACACTCTTCTGTTTCATCTGCAAAAATCTGCATTATTGCAAAGAAAACAAACTACTTTATAACTGCTTTTCTTTCTTTAAATGTAAACAATCTTTTGTTTCTTTCATCTTTTACTTATAGCAGTAGCTGTCTGTAAATTTTTAAACATTGTATTTCAGACAAGTACAAATTATATTTATATATTTCATTTATTCTCAGTTCTTTTTAAATTGGTTAAAAGTGAACAGCATGTCATTCAGATATTTACTAGATCCTTCTGCTGAAATCTACTGGAATTATTAATCCCTATCTACTTTCAGAAAGATATTGTCACCACTTAAGACATTTTAGCATTTTAGTGTGACTCACTAAAGATTTGGAATACTATAAACCTTTAACACATAATTATTCAGTATCCCTTTAAAGTTTAACATGTGTGAAAACCATTACAATTAAATTTATCAGACACAAATGATAATCTCTAAGAGGTTTCAAATACTTTTCTAAGTGTAAAACAAATTTACATAAATGACTGTGATAATGTATTAAACTGAGCAACTTAAACCTCTATATCGAAAGAGTAAAATTACAGTGGAAAGAAAACATTTGATGAAATATTAGTAAGAGGTTGAATATCATAATTGAATTATTCATGCAACAAACATGAATACCTCACTAAATTTTAAAAGATTTTGTGGGACAAGGTTGAATTATAAAGTAGCATGGAGAATAAAATGCACTGAAATTTTATATCAATTCAAGTTTTTATAATCAATATAACTTATTAAAATATAGTTTTAACTTTTTAAAAAGAATTGTATATTTTCAGTAATAAAAGATCTATATTCTTGGAGATCTATCCAATTTTTAAAAGATTAAACATTTTAAATGATTAAAAGAATCTAGAAATTCACCTGTTGTTAAAAAAATAAAATATATTCTAGAAGCAAATACTTTTCTCAATCTTTTAGTTTTAAATATATTTAGGGCTAAATAAGTCTAATTTAATTTCATTAAAGGGTTCTATAAATGGAAAATATTCTTAAAACAGCAAGAAAATAAAATTCAGATTGTATTTTTCAGAACAATTCATTTTTAACAATGAATTTATCATGATTTCAGTGTACCACATAAAACTATACTCAAATACTAGTTCTGTAAATCTATTTTAGACCATTTTTATTATGAAAGACAGATACATTTTATTTGTTCCTCTGTGAAATACAATTTAATGTGAATGCTAGAGAAATCAAGATTCATGTTCAAAACTCAGCATTAGGGTTAATGGTAATGTTGAAAATTTCTATTCATGGCCCACAAATGCCATAGTGTATCATGTAATAGTGGGAGACTAAATGTCTATTTCCTATTTATTCCCCTATATATACTTATGAATGTAGTGACTTTACCTAGCAATTCAAAATTGCTTATGTACTGCAAATCTCAGTCACTTGCATCAGTTACTTGAAAGATTGTTTTTCTTAAGTTTTTTATTGTATTTGAAATATTTTATTATATAGCAAAAATAGGTGAATCTTCATTAGTTTAAAAATAATCTAATCCCTCCCCAAATGAACTAATATATTATTTAAAAATAATTGCAATGATTAATTTTTTAAGAGCTAACTGGAAAATTTGGTGGTTTTGTGCAAAGGTATTAAGCCACAGGATTGTTCACAGTCAATACATTTATCCAAGGAAGTGACAAGACATGTATGATCACAAGGATATAATCTTTCAGTTGCTCACATAAAAGACACCCTAAACCAGATGTTCAGGTACACAAAATAAACAGTGATGACTTTCATCTTAACATTCAGTTCACCTTTTGGGTAGAATACTTATCTGAATTCACTTTATAATTTATACTGTGTAAAAGCAAATATGTTAGATATTTGTGCATGAGAAAGGTGAGAGCTGTTACAATATTTTTCAGGTATATTGTTATAAGCTTTTAAAACATGTGAATTCTATATCACAAAGACTAACACTAAAAGGCACTGGTACTTCAAATTATTAGGTGACTATCAACCATGGATTCTAAAAATGTCACCTGCTTTCATTTCATATTGTCTTTCAATGAAAACAATAGAAATATCATAAGCATATGTAAAGATTTCATACAAATTAGGTCCTCTATGTGATCTAGCCATATATTTTGACCAGGTTTGAATATCATAAAAAGACATATTTTTACTTCATTTCAACTGACACCCCCCCAAATATTGTGTAATTATCAGCTCCCTCGTGCCTTCAATTGAATTAATGTTAGTGCAAAGGAAACTTTGTTATTCTAAGAAACTATACTTGCAGTTTCTACATGTAGCATTACAAAACAATTTCCAAAGCACAATTTAATTTAAATTCAGCCACTGTACACTATAGCCTTATGACATCACAGCAAGTAAATACTTAGATCCAATCAATATCCATAGAAATCACACTGGAACTAGTGCAAGTCTGTCATTTTAAGGGGTCATAGTCTCCCTTCTGAGTTTGATGTATGGCTTTACATTTTAACAAATACAGGACAACTGCTTTGCCTTAGCTAGAGTGACATAGGTGAGGAAGGCTAAAAGAGGAGCTGTCTCTTTAAGATACTGAGCTCTGTCTCTGATCCCACGTGGAAACCAACACCAGCAGCACTTTCACATCAACTTTAATATGCAAATAATACATCGTTTTTATCTGGAGAAAACTATAGATTGCATGCTTTGTAAAATACAAACCAAGTGAAGTAAGTATGCTAGACCAAGTCACCGGTTCTCTTCCAGAACCTCACTACATGTATTTTCTGCCAGTTCATTCTAATAAGGCTGCTTTAATTCGCATTGTACAAACAGAATGCACTTTACAAAGAGGAACCCCAAACACTTGAGATCCACAATCAGCCTAAAGATATTCTATAGACAGGACAGGTTTACATTTTTTTACACTGCATTATATTATAACTGGGGGACACACGGAAAGGCAATCTCGAGGCAATTCATTTCGCGCCACCTCCCCTTTCTTCCATCGGTGGTTCTACCACCCACCCACCCCCAGACAAAGAAAAGGAAGGTACAAAGTTTGGCAAATGTAGCAGTTACCTTCTTCGCAATCAGCTCCACATTGCCCCAAAGCTGTGTAGCTCGTGCATTCCCACCTCCCGCCACCATTCAAGGAAGAAAGGGGTTTTTCACGTTCTCGCAGGGTCGGGAATGAGCTGTAAAAGGGCTTTTGCCTTTCTAAAGCGATCATCAACAACAAAAATAGGCATCTATTTTAACTCCTTGCTCTCCGAGAGTATTAAAAACTCAACACGAAGGTGTGCGGGTTCAATGTGATCTTTTAGGGGCCAATTCGGAAGCTCGGGCGACTTGGGGATTTTTTTTAGGAATTTTCAAGCTATTTTTAATTTTGTTATATGCCTCAGTTCTCCCTCCATTTTGGTTGTTTATGATACTGACAACAAGCTGTCCCTGCTCTCTCTCTCTCCGGATCTCTCCTGCTTTCAGTTAACGAACCCCGCCGCTCCCCTATGCTGCCCACCCTCAACCTTGCTCGCCTTCCTAAGCTTCTCTTCCAAACCCACAGGAGAAAAGGGAAAGAAAGCATCCGGATCTGGCGAAGTCAAAAAGAAGGCAAATTCGTTTCTTTATGCCGCGGGAGGGGGGGAAGCGGAAAAAAAAAACTTTTGTCCAATGAAAAGAGGGAGAAGGGCGCTGGATGTCCCAAAGTGACTCCAGAGATCCCCCTAAAGCTTCATCTGCGGGCACCCCGGGACTCCGTCCGGGAAGAGCAACCCCCTAGCAACGTTTCTGCGCAAAGTGTGTCCGATTCGGCGACACCGCTGAATTTTCATTAATTTTCTCTCATTTTGGGGCACCGCGAACTCTAATGTCTTCCGCTCCTTCCTCGCTGCTGCTGCTGCTGCTACCGCGGCTGTCACTAGATTCACAGCACAGACGCTGGAGCTCAGGGGAGGGAGGGGGTGGAGAAGACACACATACAGAGAGGCGAAGTGTGTGTGC
>JAPKID020001630.1:0-14477 GCA_026931265.2 Tropidonophis doriae
AAGCAAGCTGATTAATCGTTCTAACTGTCAGGAAATTTCTCCTCAGTTCTAAGTTGCTTCTTGAGTTTCTTCATACTACACTGCTTAATTTTTTTCCCTAAATTATATCTTTTGTGTTTGGTAATAAAGGTAACAAAAAACGTTACTTTTATAACTTGCAGTGAATCACAATTGAATATATATGGGCCAGGGGTGGGTTGCTACTGCTGCATTACTGCTGGTTCGGCGTGCAAAGAACTCGCTTCACTCACACACGGGCCAAATGTGCACTCCGCGCATGTGCACATTTACACCCTAAAAGGTCTGCGCATGCACAGAACGTTAGAAAAGGGGGGGAAATTACATTTCCGCAATGGAGATTGTTCTACGCATGCGCAGAACCAAAAATAAAAATAGACAATAGAACCGGTTTGGGTGCATGGGCAGCCAAGTTACTACCTACTCAGCTGAACCGGTTTGAACTGGTAGGAACCCACCTCTGATATGGGCATGCTTGCAGGAAGACTATAGGAAGATTCGGGAGAGCAACTGGAAGACACTAGGAAGTTAACAGTTAACATCCCAGTTGTGTTGCACTTACGGTGTGGCTATGCAGATTTAAATCTTGATACGAATCTCCTCAGAAACATTAGGTGAGGAAGGAGCGTTTCAAGAGCAGACGTGTGTGAATGATACCTGATGTGCCTAAATATTGGTTGGGCAAACAAAAGACCATAGAGCAGTGGTGGCAAACCTTTTTTGGCTTGCGTGTCAAAAGTGGGGGGAGCGCAGTGGAGTCTTGGGCAGGTGTGCCACACCCATAATGTGCTATATGCATGACCCCAGCAAGCATGCGTGCACAACCAGCGCTCCCCCCATTTTTAGCGTGCTTTTTTCGCCCTCCCCAGGCTCCAGAGGCTTCATAAATTCAAGGACGGACATCCAGTTAGCTCGTAGGGGCAATTTTTTGCACTCCAGAGGTATCAGGGAAGTTCCTGAAGTCTCCAGAGGGCAAAAAATCTGTGCCACAGAGCCATTTGTCAGGACACGCAAGGTTTTGCCCTGCAAGCTGTTCAGTGCAGATGCGTGCGCTGGCCAGCTGACTTTGGCCTTCTTTTGAGGCTAATTTTAGCCTCTATGGCCATGATGGCGAACCTACGGCACACGTGCCACAGATTCGCCATCATGGCCATAGAGGCTAAAATTACACAATCATTTCCTACAGCAGCATTTGGTTTACAGAGTGGCCAAAGTCTATGAGTGCTTAGATTAAAGGAAACACCAGTTTCCATTCCTGTATTTCTAGGTAGTCCTACCTATCTTTTCTTTTTCTTCCACATCTCCTTTGTTTCATCTTCATTTGGGACAGCTGGTTTTCTATACGTTCATCAAAAGCCTATTTGAGATGCATTTAAATAGCTCGTATGGTAGAATCAATAGCAGTGGTAGTGCATAACTGCAAAATAAAGAAACGCTTCTGTAAACTACAACTGCTGAATTTTTCTTTTCAAAAACTGAGTGCATATGGTATGCAACAATTACTCATTTGTGAACCTTCTCAGTATATCCTACTATCATTCATATGCCTTTGAAGATCTAATTTGCTTGTCTGCAGATTTTCTCAATCAGCTAAGATTAACCTACTACAGGCATGAGCTTGACATCCACTGCATTATTCTCTGCCCCCAACTCCTTTTTGTTGCTTCTGAATATTTAATCATCTTATTCTATGAAGACCTTGGTTAAAACTCAGAAACTCACCCGCTAAATTTTCAGTTGTCCTAATCCAGGTACTGCCTCAAAATGGATCTGGGTCACTTATTACCCTAATGGTCATATGGCTTTTCCATTTCATAATAAATGCTTCTAGCATATGAAGAGAATGCACTGAATTCCAGCTATTGAATATAATAACACCAGAGCAACATATTATTAACTGGATATTGAAAGAGGCTGATATATGTTAATAAAACATTCTTATCAACAGCAAAGTTTGTGTGTTGAAAATGAAAACTTAAACGCAATTTAAGTTTAAGATGCACTTACACTGTTTGAGAGCTGAATTTATGAAAGGAATTAAATTTCTGCTTATCTACATTTATCCACACAAGCTTTTTTATACACATAATCAATTATTGTTCTATTTGGATTGTTCCTTTTCAGGAAAGGAACATAAGAAGGACTCACTTTTCTCTTTCAGTGTTATGATTATGTCCTGCTAATTTCTTTCAAGACCTCAATGTTACTTTTCATGCAAAAGATTACAGAGATGAGTCAGAACTAGCTTTCCTGTTATGAAATCTACCTACTTTTGGAAATTGTGACTAAACTCTAGCTACTCTCTGACAGGAAATGCTGTATATTCATGGGAAAGGAGCAAATACTAAAACTAATCAAACCAGTGTGTTAGCAAAGTCTGAAAGAGCTTGATCCTAAATATACTTCTTGGGCAAAATGTGATGTCCAAATGCTCTATCAACCAGAACAACCAAGTTGTACATCACACATAAGTTTTATAACATGACTTAATGGACTTGTTCTCCTAGAAATCTGAAGAACAGCAGCTGGAAATAACATTTCTTTGTAATTATATACTGCTTTATACATAAAATACCATGTTACATTGTATGGCTTTCCATACTTACATGCTCTAGAAACTATCCCAAAGAGGTGATAAGCGAAGTTTTAAGGGGACAATATCAGATTTCTACCCTACAGGTTAGTTGTAAGGGGAGTTGGCAATAATGGGGATTATGGTGCTAATCCAAGGGTGACCAGAGAAGAGAAAGCAGGTGTAAGGAATGACACATTGAGAAAATGCAAGTGTGTCTTTCACCCTTGTTCACATTAACATTTTCACACATTTCCAGCATGGGTCATAGTTTATGGGTGCAAGCCTTATGGGTCATAATGTATTTCCCTCTAACTGATGAATTTATGGGTTTCTGTTCAGTTCATCTGTAATGCTATGCCACAATGTGGTTGATTTGATTTTGGCTTTGTTCAATACAGGTAGTCCTCGTGTTATGACTACAGTGGAGCTCAAAATGTATGTTGCTGAGTGAAAAATTTGTTAAGTGAGTCTTGCCCCATTTTATGACCCTTTTTGCCACACTGAGTAAATGAATCACTGCAGTTGTTAAATTAGTCACACAGTTGTTAAGTGAATCTGGCTTCCCTGTTGCTTGTCAGAAAGTCACAAAAGATGATCACCTGACCCTGGGACATTGCAACCATTATAAATATGAGTCAGTTCTCAAGCATCCGAATGCAAAGCATGTGACCATGGGGATGCTACAATGGTCATATGTGTGAAAAATGGTCATAAGTCACTTTTTTCAGTGCCTTTGTAACTTTAAACTGTCAGTAAATGAACTGTTGTAAGTCAAGTACTACTTGTGTTATGAACCCCAATTACTGGGAACTATGATTTATAGTTTGTATATTGTCTGAGATCATCAACAAATCAAAGTTAATGTCAACCCTAGTAATAGATAGAAAATAATATACAAAAAGAAATTGAAACAAAAACAGCGGGATCAAACAAATCAGTTATTAACTAAATTATCAAAACAAGAATCCAATAAAATACAATAAATAAAAGGGAAAAAAATCTCCAAAACATATTAAACTGCATAAATGTGTATCTTTTAGTGTCGATATGCTTAGCAATCATATAAGCAAACTCTTATATGAGTAAAGTTTTCAGAATTCAAAGTCTAGCTATCTGTAATGCTACTTTGTCCTAAGTAATATTCTCCCACCTCTGCAGTATAAGTGGTGAGTGATATGCCAGCTGACCACAGAAATTGAGATTCTGTTCTACTTTGAAAAATTGATATTTAGGAGTTTGGATATAACTGGCCATGCATAACTGATGTAAGGGGGAAGTGGCTTTTAAGTCAGGGAAGCAAATAAATTGGAAACAAAATCAAAATGCCAAGGGTAGACTCCCTTAAAGAAGTATAAGTTGATGTTCTAATGATTAATTCCACATGTTTGAAGGAAGGAAAATATTTGTATTGGTATTCAGTTCTTGCAGAAAGTATGAGAATTGGTCATTAAACATGATGCTCTGTAATGATAAATTTATATACACAGATCCCATTAATTTTAATGAGCTAGATGTAATTTGTTCTTCACTGACTGAAGCTCAACATTTTGAAGATTATTTCAACAATCTCAGTTAATACTGAAATGCTAGTTCAGCAAAAGATTGTATTAATTAGCTTCCTTGAGTTGAACATAATAACTTTGGCATTTGGAAATTGGATTTAGTAAGCATGTGACTCATTAGATCTAGTGTATATAGTATAGACTAGAGCAACCATGTTTCAGCAGGTCTGTGCAAGTCCATCAACAATTTGCATAGCATGATTGTTCTTTTACTAGAGGTTTTAAGTCCCCTGAATTTCCTTAGATATGGTATTTCTTTTATGAATAGTAATCTGAAACAGGAACACTTCTTCCATGCAATTTCAAACATGCAATTAGTCTATCACGGAACAGAGCAGATAATCTGATTTTTTAAAAACTCTCTGGAATTTAAAATATGATACAGTTCAATTGCCAACAGAGAAAAACTTTTGAGTTATATTTATATCCCTTTGGAAAGAAAAAGAACAGCTAGTATTTAAAAGGTTTTTTTTCAATATGCATGCCTAAAAACTATTAATTTTAAAGTAATCACTAATTTAGACAGAAAAGAACCTAAAATATAAGGTTTATTTTTAAAAATCCATTAAATCAAAATCAATGCCACCACTTTTTAAAATTTGATCTTATAGTTATTAGTATTATGTTTCTGTTTTTCTCTCATATGAAATTCTTCTGAATTTCATATGAGAGAGTACATTAAGTACATTATGTAGATGTTTACAGATTATATGAACTCCTGCTTAACTATGATTTATTAAATAAACTTCAGTGACTTAGGTTTGCACAAAAGCTAAGGAATAAACACTGTTACGAAGAATAAATCTATCTAACATACTAAGCTAAAACCAAACAAGCATATAATTAAATTGACAGTATTTGGATTTTTAAGACTGATGCCTGATACAATTATTCACAGAAGAGATGAACTTTGCTCAAAGAGCGGGTAAATTCTCTTCACCTGATAAATTAAAGAGGCCTTAACAACATCTATAGGTATCCTTTAAACCAAAGAAGACATAATGTTGGCATAATGTTGGAATGTAGTCAATCACTTTTGGCTCTTCTTTACAAACCCTTGGATTTAATCTATAGGTTGTAACAGTAGGACTATACAGAAAAGTTCCCAAGAGAAGCCAAACAGGATTACTTCAATACTTGGGTGGCAGAATTGGCACAGTGAAGAAGGCAAAGACCTGCTCTTTATTGGTTAATTGTAGGAAAGTTATTAACAATAATTTCACAATTAATCTAATCCTCTAAGAAGGTAATCAACTCTTCCTTGCTGAAGGTTTTGAAATAGAGAGTGAACACAACAGCATCCAGTCTCCTCTGGATTCTATAATTCCACACCAGTAGCGGAATACAGGTATAGTATAAAGTAACATCATATCCAATGAGATTTTAACACCACCACCACCCAATAATCATAGAGATAATGAAATTGGGAAAGAGAAAATGTCTGAAATGTGATATGAAGGCCTTTGGTTGCTGCATATGTATGTATGTATGTATGTATGTATGTATGTATGTATGTACGTATATATATATATATATATGTGCGTATATAAGTATGTATGCATGTATAAAAGTAAGAATCCCCAAAAGGTAATAACAGGATAACAATGTTTGTGATTTAGAAAATGGAATAATTCTACAATTCTGGAGCAATGGAATTCCCAGATGGCCTCCAATATGGAGTCTAATTATGAAATGGGATTTGAGATATCTTGTTTAACCACAAAAGATAAACTGTTTTCAAACAGTTATTGCAAGAAAAGCAAAACTTACAAAATCTCATACAAATTATATCTCCTAATAAAATAAGCAGGACAGTTTTGTAATATCCTTTATATAACATTGATAGCCAAGAAACAAAACACAGATAAGAATGATGGAAATATATTATTGCTGAATATGTGAGAAAACAATGGCACAGACAATCAACATATGGCAGAAGCTTAGAGGTTTTGTATCTTTCTGCTGCTATCTAATCATTTTCTGAATTTGTGCATGTCAGATCTGGGAATCAAAAGTGCAAGATACATAGTTTCCCTCTTTTTTAGCAAGCATTAGCTGATATAGTAACGATAAAGATTCCCCTCGCATATATGTCCTAGTCGTTCCTGACTCTAGGGGGTGGTGCTCATATCCATTTCAAAGCCGAGGAGTCAGCACTGTCTGAAGACGTCTCCGTGGTCATGTGGCCGGCACGATAAAACACCGAAGGTGCATAGAATGCTGTTACCTTCCCCCCAAAGATGTTTCCTATTTTTCTACTTGCATTTTACATGCTTTCGAACTGCTAGGTTGGCAGAAGCTGAGACAAGTAACGGGAGCTCACTCTGTTACGTGGCGCTAGGGATTCGAACTGCCAACCTTGACAAGCTCAGCATCTTAGCCACTGAGCTTTCCAAAAGCTTTCCAAAGTTGGACCAAAGAAGTAAACAAGAGGGGCTTTTATTAATATGGTATTTTTAAAAAGCTTGATAAAACTATAAAAATTTTGAAACAGCAGAATCTATGCACTTCATTTCATTTATTTATTTTTAGCCCATTTTTATTATTTCTGAAAACAAGTCAAGGTGCTGAACATACCTAATATTCTTTCCTTTTCCTATTTCCTCACAATAACAATCCTGCAAGGTGTGCTGGGCTAAGAGTGGGTGATTGGCTCAAAGTCACCCTACAGGCTTTCGTGCCTGAGGGGGTGATAGAACCCAGAGTCTCCTGGTTTCTAGTCTGCTGCCTTGACCATCCAGACCAAATTGGCTCTCAATTGGCATAATTCAGAACTAGTCAACACTGCTCATATTCCACTATGCCGTACATATGCCGTACATATTATATATTCATTTAGCAATTGCAATTTGTAAACCATTCTGTACGGCCTGATATTTCTGGGTGCTTCTAGAACATTATACAGGTAATCATTACATTACAACCACAGTGGAGCCCAAAGTTTTACGTTGCTAAGCGAGACATTTATTAAGTGAATTTTGCCCCATTTTAAGGCCTTTCTTGCCATAGTTGTTAAGTGAATCATTGCAGTTGTTAGGTTAGTAACATGGTTGTTAAGTGAATCTGGCTTTCTCCATTGGCTCTGCTTATTAGAAGATCGCAAAAGGTGATAATCACATGACCCTGGGACACTTCAATCGTCATAAATATGAGTCAGCTACCAAGTGTTGATCATGTGACTATAGGGATGCTGCAACGGTTGTAAGTATGAAAACGGTCATAAGTCATTTTTCTAATGCTGTTGTAACTTCAAACGGTCACTAAACAAAATGTTATAATTCAAGAGCTGCCTGTAATGGTTTTTCTCATCAAGAGTCCAAGCTGTGTTAGATCTTGCAATATCACAGACAGGTAAAATTTGGGAATGAATGTAGCCAACCTTGAACAACAAGAAACGTTTGTCAAGCTCTCAGACTATACCTATTATTGTACTCAGCTAGGTATGTGTAGCAGGTCTCAAGATTTAGGGTTGAAATAGGGACTAAATTTTCCCAAACAAAAGTTAGATGTAATCATACCTCAAAGATAGCCTCAAATATTTTAATGCATGCACATTTGCAGAAGTATCTTCTTTCATTGCTAAATACTAGATATGTAGAACTCTAGTATAGTAGCTACTACTCACTTTGAAAGAAATGCCGCTTCAGTTTTTCAGAACCAAATTTATAGTAGGAAAAACTAACTATAACAATTTTTTCTTATCGTTCCTTGACTTAGAACTACCTAAAAGACATACTTGGCTTAAAAAGACCATACCTATTACAATTAGTATATTTCCAGTAAACATGTTAAACAAACATATGCACCTACTTACAATGGTCGAAAACACAAAGGAAATATTTGGCAAATGGTGAAAATCATTAAATGGAACATTAAGAAAGGAGACAATGTTACTAATGGTTGCAGGAATGCAAAAGACTGATAAATCTGGATTATAGGAATAATTTGAATTGTGTAAGAGATAGCTTAATATTGAGCTGTTGATATTGTCTGGTTTAAGTAACATATTGTAGATTTCTATACATTGATGTCACTGCATGAACAATATAATGTCTGTTTCAACTACATAATAGAAAACAGAAAATGAAGAAGATGGAGGAACAGACTGTGAACTAAGTAAGAAAGGCTAAAAGAATAAGTGCACTTGCAATATTATTCCAAGAGAACATACATAAAAATATAAGACCAACGAAATAAACAGATTCCATATGCTTATCTTAGATGAAAAAGAACCTGAGGAACCATGGAAGAGATAAGAGACACTCTGAAAACCAAAGCAGAAAAAATGGAATCCCAAAGCGATTTCAAAGAGGGAAAGATCAAAAGCAGCTTTGAGTACAAGCTATCATAATATCCAAAGAAAGATGAGAAAGCCTTGAGCACCATGAATGAGGTACAACATCTGAACGTTAACTCTCCACATCAAGAGAAAAAAAAGGTGTGCGTGTGAACAAATCAAGGAGAATAACAAGGAAAGACAAATGAGATACAGTTTTAAGAAGTTCAGGGAAACCACAAGAAAACTTATAGCTACAATAGGAATACTTCAGAAAAATCATGAAGATCTGATAAAGGCAAATAAGGCTAAATGAAGATGTTAAGACTATATAGTACTGATCTGCTATACAAGCAGGGTGACACAATGATATAAACCTTTGAAGAAAGAAAATATATTGTAGAACTGACTATTACAAACCGAAACAGGAGAGGCAATAGATCAGTTGCAACACAGGAAACAAAGGACATGGATGGAAATATCTACCGAACTCTTTAAAGCTGCAGGAGAAGAAGCACTTAAGTGACAAAAGCTGTTGTCAATGAACGTGGAGGACTGTTTAACTTAGAGCTGGGAAAATATCAGTGTATATTCCTTTATACAAAAAGGGAGATGCAAAACAATAGGCAGCTACTGAGACATTGCTTTACATGACAAGTTTTACTTCATAGCTTATAAAAAGAAATGGTGATACATAGCAATGCAATGAGCAGGCAAGACTCAAAGTTGGGATACAGTGACATGGAAGCAGGCAGCTAAATCATGATGGTTAATGAAGAGAGCAACAGAATATGAAAAGAGGTTTATATTTGGTTTATTGTTCGTAGCAAGACCTTATGAGGAACCCTTATTTAGAACAAGAAACTACCGCAATAACTGAATTGAACAAAAAATAGATATAAAAAGAGAATGAAACAAGGATGCAAACTGTCCGTGTATTTGTTTGCCTTATCCTATATTGCATGTGTGTATTGTCACGATTAGAAAGCTGGAAACAAACGTGGAGTCTTAACACTGATAGTTTGAGATAATCTGGCACCATCATTTTGTTCTCATTATGAAAGTGTTATTGTAAAAGTGAAACTTGGAATGTGAAAAACATCGGGTTAATATTAATATGACAAAGTTATGTTAAGTGCCTGCTGAGTAAACTTACAGATGATGGCAAAAGATGGTAGCTAATTTTGCTTTCTTGGCTTAAATATAAAGTTGTACAACATGCGAGGAGAAATAAAGAGAAATTTAATTTTGTCTTAATTTAAGACAAAATTAGATAAAAGAAAGAATAAAGATATTTACATGAAAACAAAGATCAGCATAATTTAAAAAATTTACAGTTGCAATGTATGTCAATAAATGTTGAACATTAAGAAAGATAGCAATGACTTTAAAATATGGATTTGGAGAATGTTGCTAAGCACCATGATCTTTAAGAATAGTTAACAAGTAAGTCCTGGACCAAATACTGACTGATTGTTTCCTTCAACAGCCAGTGAATAGAAACTTAAGATATTTTGAAGATGTGAAGTAAGCAAAGATGTACTGGGAGAAAAAAAATATATGTTTGGCAAATACTAAAGCAAATGAGGCTAAAATACTGGATTAGTGGCCAGATAGGTTCAAAGAAATAACAGAATAGTCCTTGGAAGAAATATAAGTTATATCTAAGAATAAAGTGAGATACTAAATATTTACCAGTGTAATCATCAAAAGTTGATTTGAGTTTCATTCCATGCCACATAAGTAGTTTTGCCTTACGCCACCATTACTTATAATTTATATCAGGGCTTAACAATCTTTTTCACCTTAGGGCTATATCTGCTATTGGGTAATGAACCACAAATAGATGCATCCAGATAAACAAGCTATATATACTTTCAGTATAGCTCAGCAGTATTGCTCAAAAAAAGGAAGTAAGCAGCAGTGAGAATTCAGCTCCTTTAAGCAGATTTCCTGGGATTTGTGTGTGTGTGTCTTGTTGCAGACTGCTGCTTTCCCTCTCCCAAAGGCAATAGGAAACTAGTGGTCTTTAGCAAGGTTGTTGAAAGAATGGAGGAACCAAAAAAACCTCTTCCTGGTTGCAATTTTATTCCCATAACCTTTGGAAATCAGAGATATTTTCTTCAACGAATAGCTAATTATGTTGATTACCTGGATGGGCAGAAAACTTGGGTGGATCTCCAAAAGGCTTCATAAAAGTATGACTAAGGGCTGCAAGCAGCCTAGATTTGACCTATCTACAGTGCTTCCCTGATAATAAGACAGGGTCTTATTTTCTTTTCACCCTCAAAATAAGCGCTTGGCCTTATTTTCAGCGAGGTCTTATTATTTTTGAAGTGTAGGAGGCGGCGAGCATGGTCACTTCATAGCTGCTGTTGTGTTGCAATATTTTCAGGAGGAGCTTATTTTTTTTGGGGGGGGGGAGGCAAATTTTAGTGCAAATGCTCAAAAGCCTGCTAGGGCTTATTATCCAGGGAGGTCTTATTTTCAGGGAAACAGGGTAGGATTTGCCTAGTTCTACTGTTTTACATTTGTTTTCTGACAACCCATTAAATTAGCATATAATTATTGCTTCGGTTTAGGCATAGAATGGTGGAATTAAGAAATTGCATTTAATCCAGGTTTTAGCACCATATTAAGAAGCAAATCAGGATTTAACTATATTTTAGAGACATAATTTTAAAAAAATTCAGAAATGCCAGAGTCTTTATCAGACTGGCAAATCAGTAGCCCAGTAACTTTTTAAACTCTCCATAAAACTGTTAAGCTAAACTCTTTTATGTCTTATATTTAGGGCAATGAATTACATTTTTTCTCCATTGCACAGTACAAAGATTAACATGTTGTTGGCTTCAAATTGTAAGTTTGAAAGCCACTGTCAAAAATACAACCCAGGTATTGACTAGCTATTTTCTTTCTTATGCCAAATCTTCAGAAGTAGAAGCAGTCCAGACCAGAATCCTTAATAAAGTGGTCATATATGGCAATTGTTAATGGAAACAAAAAGTTTGTAGGCTGTTCTTATAGAAAAAAAAAAGATCCGTGTATATTAAATGGTAGAAGTTGAGAGAAAAGGTTTAGACTAGACTTATGCACATTTAAAAATTTTTTTAGTGGAACAGTCAATCACACAAACTCTTACCCTTAAATCTGAATCAGTATAATATATATTCTCTGGGTTATACTAAATTTAGCAGATAATCAAGATTTTAAGGAGTACAGTGGCTCACGTGGTTAGGATGCTGGGTTAGAGGTTAGTAAGCCTGTGTTTGAGACCTAAGTGCTGTGGATGGAGTGAGCTCTCATCCTTTGCTCCAGCTCCTGCCAGAGAAAGGACCCCCAAATGGGCATCCCCTGGGCAGTGGTGATGTCACTGGCTAATCCTTTCAACCCAAAAGTGCCTCAATGCTTCTGACATGAGTGTGATCAAGATTTTCCTATATATTCCTTGTATGTAATATGTATTTATCTATAGGTGTGCATGAGTAGTAATCTTATCTATTTGTACTGAACAATGAAAATGTAAGGAAAGAAACAGCAACCTTCCCTTGATCGATTCTTATATTTTGTCTTTTCCTTTGCAGCTGGGAGAGTTACAAAAGACTTTTTCTCAGCCGCTTTCTCAAAAAATCTGACATTATTTAGAGTACAGGATAGAACTGTATGCTTGCGAGTAAGAAAAATAAAATAGAAGGCAGCTCTCATGCATGCCAAGCAATATTTATGATTACAAATCTACAGGGCTCATTTCTTGAAAAGAAATACCTCCTTCCTTTTCCAAAGCTGGTATGGTATGTACACTATAGATGGCTTTCTTCTAAGCAGCATGGCTTCCGCTTGCGATAAGATTTATTTTCTTTTTTCTATATTTCAATTCTTTTGTCTTATCTATCAAAACTAGGGTGAAATGGCAGCAATGTGGATGTCTTGTGGGCTTGCACTTGGCTCACCACCATGTCAGGCTTAAAACAAAGAGAGAAGATGCCCAGGTACCTCATATATATATTCTCAGTTCTTTTCCTGAATATGAAAATCAGATATGAATCCACAGATGTGTAGTAATTAAACCTGGCTTAGGGCTTTAGCAATCTCTTTGCCGTGCTGGAGAAATCAGCAACGGCAATGTTTGCTCTAATTCCATGATGAGCCTGGAAAAGGCTGAAGCGGCCAGAGATGCTCTCAATATCTCTGTCTTTTATGGAGGTGTTGCAGGGCACTTCGCAATCCCAGAGCTCGCTACTCTTGTGATACAGGAGCATGGAAAACAAATACCTAACACAGTAGGAACAACAGAAGTTGTCTCCTTTCTCTAGTCCAATGTTTTGGAGAAATAATAGAAAAATAATAGAAAAAAGTCACAATGTTTGTTTTCTGCATTAATTCCAAAAACAGGAAAGAGCCCTCTAAAACCAAGCGCTGAACACTTAAGAAGGAATTTAAGGAAATATTTTGTGTTATTCATCTATAAAGAATTGCTAAGAGAGCTTTGGAAGCTTAACATTCATTCTTTTCACCTCAGAATTTGGTCCAAACTCTACTTTCCATATATTCACTGGATACGTTTCTACTTATTCAATTTACTGAGGCATGGGTCATAAAAAATATATATATTGATGGAATTCTAAAAGACATTTTCATGGACTTCCAAATTACTCTTGAATAATTTTAAGGATAATACCTTTCAGTTCAGGGTGGGATTCCACCTGCCTCCCTTTCCTCTATAACTCTCTTCTCCTGACTATTCACATGTTTCTCCTTATTTACAACTTGGAAAGAAAAAGAATTGTAAATGGTTATGATTAAGGAAGTAAGAAAGAAAAAGCAACAGCCATTACTCATATCTGTGTAATGGGAGTAGTCTATGCATGCCAAGCAGGGCTTGCGATTACAAATCTACAGAGCTCATAAAAAAAAGATTGTCTCTTATACAACCTAATTTCAAATGGATCCATTTTGGAATTATGCTGATGGCTTTACAAATATGTATACATCCCATACACACATCGTTATGGTAACATTTGCATTTCAAATAGTTTTAAATTCCTGGGCTGTTCACTATGTGCCAAAATAATCTATACTTGCAAGAAAGAATCACTGACAATTACAAGGCAGTAAAGCACCTCTTCCTTCTCCTATGTGGCAACTGATCTGTGAGCACAAATGCTTTTCCTTTGCTCCCTGCTCTGCTCTCGGAATCAGGACGTTTTAATTTGATATGATGTTGGTTGTGGCAATACGTGACAAGAAACAGAGCTACCACAGGCCAACGAGATCATTTCTCAGACTCCCTGCGATAAAGCACAGCAACTCTGCTCAAGAGAAATAGCCAAAAGGAAAGCACTTGGGCTTGAATTTTTGGATTACAGCAAATCTACTGATATGCATATACAGTATCCGAAATAAACAAGTAGGGAACATGGGAAAAATGATAAGTAATCTAACATTTTCTTTCCAATGCACATAGACTGGCTAACCTGCCAAAAGACTAAAGCTATTTTGATTTATGCATTCCTCCAAGCACAAGTGGTTACTAAAAAGCTAGAATAAAAGAAAACAAAATATTGAAAAAGTCATAGATTGGAATTTACCTCCAGGACCCCATCTAGCACCAGAATTTGGCAAACTTCTGATATTTGACAGGTCTTTCCTAAGTTAAAACTGAATGCAGGGTTCTCTTTTACACTGTAAAAGAGTTTCTTTCATACTTTTTACCCTAGAAGAGTTTAGGTCTTTGTAATGAAAGTGGCGTGCAGGGGTGGGCTTCAAAAAGTTCAGCAACGGGTTATTTGCCCAGTTGCTAGGTGGGCATGGCCTAGTCGGCCTCCTGCACCACGGTGGTGGCGGATGTTTTCACCTTTCCCATTTCAGGAGGGCGAAAACTTCCTCCCCTGGGTTCCGGAGGCCTTCCAGAACTTCCAGGAGGCCCATTTTCCCCCTGCCTGAGCCTCCGTGCAGACACTGTACTAACGAGGAATTAGTGGTCTAAAAATATTACAGAATTTAATTGTTATTGAATTGAATTTAATTGTTACTACAGTATCAATTT